>JANSJX010000020.1:0-302243 GCA_026168455.1 Theocolax elegans
AAAATTTTGTAACAAAATCATTTTTTTTTTTTACAATATATGTATTAAACCAATGTATAGTATTATAATTTTTAACCCATCTTCTCATCCTCTATCCTTAATTACACTTGACATAATAAAATCTAAATAAGTTAATTTATTGAAAAAAAAAAATTCATTTTAAACTGCTTTGAAAAATAATTATTTGTTTCATAAGAATATTGATTTATATTATAAAAAGTAATTCTCCAATTAACTTTAACATGCATTCTCAAAGTCGATACAACAGATTACGTCGCGTTGGCAAGGTGGCGCGCGCGCGCGGGCCGATGGGGGGCGCTCGCGTCGATACCCGTCGTAAATTAGGTTAGGTTCAGGGGGCGCTCGCGCCGATATCCATGGTAATGCAGGTTCCACTCGGGAGGGCGCGCGCATCGAATGCCATGGTAAAACAGCTTATTATTCATATGCCATGGTAAAACAGGCTCCTGTCGGTAAAACAGGTTCCTACTGGGGTGCGTATCCATATGTTTGCCATGGTAAAACAACTTATTATTCATATGCCATGGTAAAACAGGCTCATGTCGGTAAAACAGGTGCCTACTGCGGCGCGTATCGATGTGCCAGGCTTTGGTAAAGCAGGGGGCGTCGGTATTACCATCGGTCGGTAAGGTAGGAAACTGTTAGCACGGATCAGAACCATACTCTGATGGTAAGTGGCTTAGAATCCTCTTTGCCCCAGCTACTAAGGTGTCTGATAAAATAAATAAAATTTTTTATATGAAATATCTAAGACGTTGTAAGTTTACTTGTTTCACAAAATTTCAAAGAGAAACGGACCGTATGTGTTTTACAACATACGTTGTATGTGACATCGGATCTCTTGTCTTATATTGGTATTTTCGACTATTTTAAATGTAATGTTACAACATTGAAGAAATATGATCTTTAACTTTTCTGCAACGTTTTAACAACTATAATTTATTGTTGAATAATTCTTCAATTGATAAAAAATTTGATATTGTTAACGTATTATGCATCTACAGTTTTTAAATATAATATCAAAGGGCATATAAGCCTTATATATGCTTTTGGAAGTGAGAGTCCCTTTAATTCAATTGATCAGATCAAATCATTATAAGCGTTAATAGCCGATTTTTTACCATTTGTTTACTTACTTGCTTGAAAACATTCGGTACACAAAAATTACAAATGTTTTTCTCATATCTTAACTTGTTGATTTCAGCAATTTAATAGTTTCGACAATTACCTTTCAGAAACACAAAATATCATAAATATCTTATTTTTAATGTTTTAAAGTATTTAAAGTGTGCTCTAATGAAAATTTGAGAACTAGATAGTAAAAATTGCTACGGAATGGTTTGTGATAAAACGCTTGCGGATCATTTATTTATAGCATTTGATATAGAATGAACAAAACTTAATACATTCACATTATTTTTTCCTCATCCTAATTATAATAACATTAAAACTTTCTATTTTATTAAAACAATTTATTTAATACTTATTCAATAGATACGTATTCTACTAGGGTACTATGTCACTCTTAACGGGGTGTCGGACCTAAATTACAGGAATCTGCACCTTTCAACCCAAAAATTATATCTAAAATATTGCATTAAAAATCTGAAAAAATTCATACGGACAGCTGAAAATATAAGGAAGGGCTTGACGTTTTGATTTTTTAACGAAAAGGCATTTTTTAAATAATAATTGAGTAAACAATGTTTGGTCGGTAATTATTAGTCCAAAAAAGCATAATCTTTCAACCCAAACATCGTGATCAAATTATGGATTTAAAAATCTGGAAAAATTTGGGTATATTATTTAAAACATACCTAAGGGCTTGATGTTCAGCGTTTTTTAAAAACTTTATTTATTTATTTATAAAAAAAAGTACAAAATGACCATTATCTGGGTCCGACATCCCCTTTAATACATCATTAGTAGGACATTAAACTTTTTAAACTTTTATTTTTCTTAAACTACAATCTACAAGTTTATCACATTTTACTCTAAAATCTATAATTAATATTAGATACTTGACAATTGTTTACTCTTTGTGTAGGCTAATTATCCATGTTAATAGATATTTTTTTCGTTGATATATATATATATATATATTAAATGTTTATTTAAATATTCTTTTACCCGTTTATCTGTCATTATCTATATTCAGACGCCCCCTCTCGAGTGTTTCTCCAAAGTGAGTACAATCAACAGATAAAATAGGTTATCCACAGCAGTAGATAAAACAGGTAGAACAGATCGACATCGGTACATGGTAACAGTTTATTTATTATCTTTTTAAATAATATATTATAACACGATAGAATCATCAGGAATAATAATTATTTATAAATTGTTGCTGAATTTATCATTACACGTTTACAGTATCATATTTAATTTCTGATCAGTATCCAATTATTGATCTTTTCTTAATACAAATAATAACATTAAATGTTAAATTATATGTACACACACACACACACACATATATATAAATATAAAATGTGATTAGTAATTGGATATCATACAGTTTTCATACGTGATTTGAAGTTTGTTCTAGGTTCACGTTTAACGTCTTCATGTAATTATGCCAATATACGATGAAACTTTTCATTTGAACCTAAATTATTGTAGAGTGGCATAGAATTTTCAATAAGATGATATTGAGTAAGTAAATAATTGTTATAATAATTTACATAATATATAAAAATATATAGATATATATTTTACCAGTTAGCTTTGGTAAACATATATATGCCTTACAAATAAATAAAAAATAAATGAAATTTTCATTAGTTTAACTATTGAAAAAACTAATTACATACACACACACACACACACACACACACACACACACACACACACACACACACACACACACACACACACACAGATGTAATTGTAAAAAGTAAAAGAGAATGATTTATAGAAACGAAAATGCGTATATTTTTTCTATTTGTTAGATTGTTCATCCATTTTGTCCGGTTAATTGGAAAGACAAAACTGAGATAAACGAAAAAGACAAACAACAATCAGGCGAAAATCCCCTCGATGGACTAAGAGCCGAGAGCTGGGTGGGTGCCGGTTCTCTGAGTTTGAAAAGCAAATCAAATGAAGGGTCGGCATCGCGGGTCAAAGCGCTGATCGTCGGTTTACAGTTTACCAGGGCGTAATCGTGCTCCAACCTCGATGTACGAGCGAGGAGAGGTGCACACGTTTTCGAAAATGAAAAAGGAGATTCTCGTACCGCCATCAAACGACGTGGGATCTAATAAGAGCCATTCAGAGAGAGGTCCAAAGCCCAGCAATGTGTGTGGACGTACGCGCATGTCTCTCTTTGCACGAGAAAGCCCCGAATGGCATAAAATCTACACCTGGACTCAATCCCGACCGGCGCAGTTGCGCTTTTTTGTATATATACTTTTCAGGACTTTTGGCGGGACGCTCGCCTTGTGCGGACGTGTTCGTGTGCTCTCAGTGTTTTTATTCTAAAAAGTGTTGTTATCGCCTTAACTGTGTCAGTGTTTTTTTGTTGTTCGCGCACGTTTCTCTCGCGCTTCTTTCTCCTGTTTCTTTTTTCTACTTTTCTCACTCTTGATACTGCTATATACACCTTCTTTTAATCTGCCCCCTCCGCCTAACCTCGCTTTGGCGCCAGGGGGCCCTTGGCTTCCGCGCTCTCCGATGGATTCTCTTGCCACAGCTTCCGTACCCCTTGATCCACCCACTATTCCTACTATGTCCTCTCCCTTAATCCCAAATCCTCCAAACCCCACCATTCCTAACATCCTCCTTACTTCCTCTCCTACCCCCCCTAACTTAACTCCCTCCATCTCTCCTCCATCCTCTTCCTCTCTTCCTTTTTCAGGCATAGCTACTCCCACCCTCTCTGCCTCCCCAAGCGAGATGAACGCAGCTGCGGCTCTCCTGACTTGGAGTCAAACCCCTCAAGACATTAACCTCTCACAACCTGGAACATCCTCTGACATGGATTATACTCCTGCCTCCCTAAAGAGAAGTCTCTCTCTCTCTCGCTCAAGATCCACGTCTCCCCCAGCTTCCTCTCAACGCTTCAAGAAGATCTCTCCTCGCAGTTCCGGCTCCGCTACTGGCGACATCTCGCCACCTTCACTCGCCACATCTACTCCAGCTAAACGGACCTCTCCCGGCTCAAGATCAGGACTCTCCGCGACTTCTTCAGGTGCCGGCTCAAAGACTAAGAAAAATCCCTCCCTAGCAGACTCCCAGGTCTCCTCTGACAACGTCAGCAACACCAGCTTGGATGTCAACAGCTCGACTCTCGTTATCGCTCCTAAGGTGACCACTCCTCTCGTTTACTCTTCACACAATCAAGGTCCTTACGTGGTTTTCGCTGAGCCCATTCAGCTAAACCGGGTGAATGGCCATCTTCACCCTACCACGGTTGGCAGGCTGGTTGCCTCCAAATATCAAGGTAACATTCTCTCCATCTCTGCATCTGGTTCTCTCAAAGTTTCAATTACTTTCAAAGACCGCCTCTCCGCTAACAACCTTCTACTTGATCCAACCTTCGCTACCCACAACCTACGATTCTCTATTCCTTCACATCACCTCAACAGACAAGCCATCATCCGTGACGTTCCCCTTGAAATCCCTGACTCCTCCATTCTGAGCGAACTCTCTGCCTCGTATAACATCACGAAAGCTGAAAGACTCCAGCGAAGAATTTCCACTTCGGACAGCTCCACCAAGCTTATCCCCTCCAGAACTGTTCGTCTCACTTTCGACGACCAACAGCTACCTGACCACGTTCATTTATATTACGTTAGCTACCCCATCCATCTCTATGTTCAACCCGTTAAGATGTGCTTCAACTGTTTTAGATACGGCCACCTCAAAGCTCAATGTAGGAGCAAGTCTATTTGCGAAAAATGTGGCAAACTTGCTCACTCCACTTCCGAGATTTGCCCCTGCATTGACACTCAACCTATCTGCGTGAACTGCAACCAGAACCACCTGCCCAAGGACAAATCCTGCCCCGAGTGGCAGTTTCAGCTCAGCGTCCGCACTTTTGCTGCTTCCCACAACCTTTCCCTCACCGACGCCCACTCACACATGCTGCGCTTCAATCCTCCCTCTCACAACTCCAGATCCACCCACAAATCCAAACCCTCTCATCACTCCTCGGCCTCGATGCCACTTTTCAACTCTTCTAACTCTTCTCCCACCCAATCTCGCCCAACCTCTTCCCCTCCTCCTCTCCTCTCGTCGCCTTTGCCCCCCTCTCCACCCTCGACCCCTTCCTATGCATCTCTTGCGCGTTCCTTCAGGCCCCTCCGCTCCTCTGCTTCACAACCTTCACCGTCTAAAAACGCGACGCCCTCCCCTCTCTCTACTCACCGCAATTTCTCACCCTCTCAAAAGACTCCATCTCCCCCTCCTCTTCTCTCTAATCACTCTTCTATTCTTACTTCAGAACACAACCAGTGTCTGATCTCTCCCAATGGCCGTTCTCCGTCGTACTCCTCCCCTCAACTCCCCTCCTACGATGCCTCATCCTCTTTCTCTCACTCTCTCAATCCTCCCCCCGACCAGGGTGCTTCCCTAAGCTTTCTGCTGCCTCTTCTCGTTGACGTTCTTCTTCCTCTTCTCTCCTCCGCTGGCTTCCACTCCATAGCTTCCCAAATTCGCTCGATTATCTCTCCCCTCTCTCGCTCTCACTATGGCTCCGTCCCTTCAACCTAGAAACCTTCGCATTGTTCAATGGAACTGCCTGTCCTTCAGACAGCGCAAATTCCAATTACAAGAGATTTCCAAGGACTACGACCTGATTCTTCTCTGCGAAACATGGTTAAACCCCACTGACAGTGTCTCGCTTAAAGGTTTTGTCATCATTCGGAATGACAGACCTGCGGGCAGAGGTGGCGGCACGGCCATTTGTGTTCGCAACAACATTCCCTTTAGCATTGTTAATACCTACCATTCTGCTAACAACCTTGAATCCTCTGCCATCTCCATCCCCACTTCCCAAGGAGAACTCCTCGTCGTTTCTGCATACAGACCCCCTAACTCTCCCTTCAACTTTACCCACCTCAACAAATTTCTAAACTCATTCTCCTCTTTCAAATCCATCTTTCTAGCTGGAGATTTCAATTGCCACAACCCTGCCTGGGGCAGTAGCTTCACTTGCAATCTTGGAGACCACCTCCTTTCCTCCTTTTCTGTTCACAACCTTCTTCCCATCAACACAGGCTCCCCTACCTATCTTAACAGGCGCAATCCAACGAATCCTTCCTGTATCGACCTCACTTTTGTGTCTCCTCATCTCCTCTCCATCAGCTCTTGGTCCGTTTTAAAGGATAATCTCCTGAGTGATCACTTCCCCATATCCTCCTTTATCGGAATCCCCGTTCCCTCCTCTTATCACCGCTCTCACCGTCCCAACTACCGACGGGTTCCACCCGAGGGTTGGGCTGCATTTGAGGAGTCGCTGTCGTCCTTCTCCCTCGACAGCATTCCATCGGATGCCTACCCATCTCTCAAATACGAGGCTCTCACCTCTGTCATTGTCCAATCAATCAAAGACTTTGTCCCATCTCCCCGCTCTCCTGGTAAACGACCCAAACCTCCTGAACCTCCGTGGTGGAACGTGGACTGCTCAGCAGCCGAATCCGCCAGAAAAATAGCCCTTAAGAATTTTCGCCGCAATCCTAACCTATATTCCGAACTCCTGGCAGCAGAAGATCTGGCTAGTTACACTTTCTCCCAGGCCAAAAGACTTTCCTTCCAAGAGGCTTGCGCCTCCCTTACTCCTCGCTCCGATCCCACCACTTTCTGGAATCTGGTCCAAAGATTCAAGCACCGCAACCTTGGCCCTTCCGGCGCCCGTAACAACGTAGCTACTATTAACAAGCAAATGGACCTGATTTCCTCTATCTGTCCACCTTCTTGCTTTTTCCCCAACTTTCCGTCCGTTTTCTTTCCGTCCCAACTTACTCTCGACTTTTTCTGCAAACCCTTCTCTGATTCCGAACTTACCATTGCTGTCGACAAATGTATTGCCAAGCCTAAATCCGCTCCGGGTTTAGACAAAATTGACAACTTCCTCATCTCTCGCCTTCCAGAAAATATCCTTGATTCTCTTCTTTCCATTTTCAACGAACTCTTTTCAAAGGGAATTTTTCCTTCCTCCTGGAAGGAATTCCTTGTGTTCTTCATCCCTAAGGGCAATACAGGCAAATTTCGCCCCATCTCTCTTGCTCAATCCCTTCTTAAAATTTTCGAGAGGATGGTTCTTCGCAGGCTCAATTGGTGGCTTGAGAGGAATGAAATCCTCCCTCGCTTCCAGTTTGGTTTTCGAAGAGGCAAGTCCTGTCTCGACAACCTCTCTATCTTTACTTGCTCTATCTACTCCAGCTTTGTTAGCAAATCCTACACCGCTGCTCTCTTTCTAGACATTAAAAGTGCTTTCGATGGAGTAGACCCTGGAACTCTAGCCCACATTCTCCGCGACCTCGGCCTTCCCTGGCAAATCTGCAAATTCTTTTATAACATCACCTCCTCCAGATCAATCTTCTTTAATATCGGCGGCGAACTTCAGGGCCCCTTCGAGACACTTCAGGGTGTTCCCCAGGGATGCGTCTGTAGCCCTACAGCTTATAACATCTTTACTCACAAACTATCCGCTCACCTCGAACCCAACTGCCAGTATCTCTGCTTTGCCGACGACGTTGCTCTTTTCTTCTCGTCCCCCAACCTGGATTTATGTCTTTCCGTTCTCCAGAAGAGCCTCCTCAAAGTAGCTCGCTACTTTCAGTCGTTGGGACTATCGATCGCTCCAGAAAAAACCCAACTTATTATTTTTTCCCGCAATAACATCGACACTTCCTCTGTCTCCATTACCCTAGACAACGTCACCATTCACTCCTCTCCTCAAGCCAAACTTCTAGGCATTACTTTCGACTCCAAACTTACTTGGTCTCCTCAGCTTAACCATCTCATCAGTAAATGCACTCCCCACACCAACCTCATCCGCAGCCTCTGTGGCACTTGGTGGGGCGGCCACCCACAGTCCCTACTTCAAATTTACAAAGCCTTCATTCTCGGCTCCTTAGATTACGGTTCCACTGTTTTCCTTCCTCGCGATAAATCTCTCCGTAACAAACTCGAGGTTGCTCAACGCAAAGCCCTCAGAGCTTGTCTAGGTCTTCGTCACACCACTCCCAACCGTATAGTTTATGCAGAATCTTGTGAACTCCCTCTATCTCTTCGTCCCTACAAGCTTGCTAGTAGGTTTATTCTCAGGGCTTTCGCCGTTAAAAACAATCCCACGGTGGTAACCATTGAATCTCTCCTCTCCCTCCTCAACAACCATAATACCCTTAACTTACTTGAGGTTCCAATCCTACGCGCCTTTGCTCGCCTCAAGAGACTACGCCACCTCGTTCACTCTTCGGACGTCCTTCTCTGTTTCTCCTATTCCCTTGACTCTCAACTCTTTTCTCCAAAAATTTCTACCAACTCTGGCCACAAAATCAAACATTCTCCCAATCCCATCAATGAATTCTATCGCCATTTTCAAAATCGCCTTTCCTCCTCTGTCGCCTTCTACACTGACGGCTCCAAATCTGCCAAGGACTCCTACGTAGGTTTTGGTATTCACTGCCCTAACCTCAACCTAGATCTTCGTTACAAGATCTCCTCCCACGCCTCCATTGCCTCTGCTGAAGCCCTTGCCATCCAGTTGACCCTTGAGCATATCGAACTCCACAACATCCCCAACTGCATCATCTTCACCGACTCTCTGAGTACACTCCAAGCTATCTCTAATCTTCACGACTACATTCAGTCCACCATCCCTTCCATCTTTAAAATTAAACTTATCCTAGAGCGCCTTTCTCGATCTAACGTAAAGGTTCGCCTTGCCTGGATTCCCAGCCATCTTGGCATTCCAGGCAACGAGAGGGCTGACCTTCTTGCCAAAGAAGCATCCATCGTCGGCTCCTTTCTGGACCTACCCCTCGCTTTTTCTGATTTCTTTCCCCTCTGCCTTTCTCGCTCGCGCGCCGACTTCAATAATTACTTGAACCACTATCGCACTAATACTGGTTGTTTATACTTCTCCAACTATCACCTAGCTTCTCCTAAACCTTGGTTTCACTCTAAGTCCCTCGACCGCGCTTCTATCACTACCTTCTGCCGCATGCGCAGCAACCATTACGGTCTCGCCCACAGCCTCTTCCGTAAAAACTTGGTTGACTCTCCTCTTTGCCTTTGCGGCGATGATGAGGAAGATCTCAATCACGTCTTCTGGGACTGCAGGCGATTCAGCTCCCAACGCTCTCGTCTTCTCCACGATCTTGCAAAACTCAATTTTTATCCGCCTCTCGATATCTCTTCTTTTCTCTCTAATCCTCGCTCCGACATCATCGAGGTCTTCCTTCGCTTCCTATCCGCCTGTAACCTCAAAATTTGATTTTCTCGCACATCATATCTCTTTCTGCGCATGCTCATTCGGTCTCATTCTTTCACTATTCCATTTCCTTCACCGGAGACCTACGTTTCCTAACCTCCTTCCCGTGGGCCCGGTGTTTCCCCTCCCGAGTACCACCGCTGGTGCTCGGGTGGGGAAGCATCGGGCCCGCGGGAGGGTCCCGCGGGAGGGTCCCTTGAGGCACCCCCCCTTTTTTTTCTTTTTCAGAATGTCGACCGTTGCCGCTTCGTAACTCCGATCTTGTATCTTACCGCTCGTATGATTGCGCACGCGCTGCATACTAGCCGCTTGTTGATGGCCGTACAGACATCTGGTGCCACAGAACACAAATAGAATAGAATAGAATATACTTTTCTTTTCTTTTCTCTCTCTCTCTCTCTCTCTCTCTCCCTCTCTCTTTTACATTCCCTTTATCCTTTACGTTATTTTTGTTTGATCTTTTTTATCGAGAGCAATTTATACCTTTGAATTCATGCAGGATCCAAGCATTTCGAGTCGATTTGTTTTGTATACAAGGAAATAGTTTTTTGAATGAAACATTCTGTGATAATCGTAAGACATATTTATTCTGATCTATTAATTATGTAGTGAAAAATAAAAACATTTATCATCTTTTACCTATATAAATTAATACGTTGCATAAATATATTTATAAATAATAATTACGTAATATTAAGTTATTTTCTTTTCAATTCTCATCCATTACGTAGTATAACTCATATACATGTATTAATTTTAATACTTAATATTATATATATGAAACTGCGTTAACTTATAAGAAAAAGCATTTCAAGTTTAAACAAAATGTTACATAGGTACTTTTTATAATTAGTAAGTATAATATTGGATATTTTAATTTTATACGCAAAAATAACTTTCATGTGATAGATCAGCAACAAGACTCGCTTTATTAATTGATAATTTTTTTTTTCATTTGAGTATCCAATTGTACATGGAAATTAAAAAGTATATTTTTCCATCCAAAGTATAAATAAACACATCGTTATTTCAGTTACGAAATAGCTTTCACGTGCACACACATTCGTATATGTCGTACATTACATACATAAAATAAAAAGCCCGGAGTTTAATATGAGTCAACATCATTAATCGAACGATCGATAAAATAAAACCTCGATTTTCACCGCAATTCAAGATTTATATAACGTAAGCATCCTCGAGTTGATGAGCGTGTGCCGCGCAATAATTACGTACGTATCATCGTCGTTCTCTTTCTTCCGGGCGCGTGTATAACGCACGTGTGCAGTCTACACCTCTTCGTCAGATTCTTATATATGTAGGACGCGAATAAATTTCGTATACCTAAGAAAGCCAAGAAGGTTAACATGTCAGGTGCACGTATACGTATACGCATCCTGCGTATATTCTTTATTCTCGCTATCGTATATATATAGGTATATACGCGCATGAGGTTGTATCACAATCGACCTTCCTCCGTTCCTCGCGCCCATTCCATCTTTTTCGTAATCCTTTTCAGCATCGCGTAACGTATAGTCCACTCTCATCTTTTTTACATGTAAACTCGTCAGGTGGATGTTTATGCGCGCGAGGATATTCTTCTGCATTGTGACTTGTGAGCGCAGTGATGTATGTATTATATATGCATATTACACACACACACACGAATATACGTATACACGTACACGTACACACATATTATATATATACACGCGAGAAGGCATTGTATACTACAGCTTATAGCATCAGGTTTGCTTTTTCTTTCCGATGCGAAGGACCGGACCGAACAAGAGAGAGAATATACGGAGGTGCAAAAACATTGACAGTATCGGAACAGTCGTTCAAGTCACCCTGCACCAAAGATCATCGTCGTATCCAACACATTTTTATATTAACCTGTCAAAGTACTTTTTACCTACGGATTTGTACGTATATTATTTTTACATACTTGTACAAACAACATATTAACATTTAGAGCGCAACACTAAGTATATATACATGGGTGTGTGGGCAGATAATGAAAAATAGTATATCCGTCGATGAGCAGTGCTGGAGTGCATATACATACAGTGCGCCGTGAAGCTATTTATGTAATCTTTACTTTTTTTAAATGTATAATTATTCTTCAATTTTTATTTATATATACGATGTAAAATCTTTAACTCATAGCGGGTAATGCAATATAAATTTCAAACTAATTATTGAGTTTCGGTGTCAACATTTTTCTATCATTTGTACATATAATATGCTATCTTTTATTAAAGTATCCTTTGATTCTTTAATCTGAGACTTTGCAATATACTAAATGTCAATTATATGTTTATATACTTAAAATTGTCTTAAAATTTGTACTCAACAATAAATAGTTGAGCCATAATTAGGATGCTTATTTTTTTATACTATATCTAGAAAGTTGTTTTTTTTAACAAATGAACTTTGTCAATTTAAATATAATTAATAGTACTGTAAAACATTCTACATTTATCCCTATATTATAAGTGCATAGCTCATCAAATTATTCGTCAGAATAGATCCATTTTCTAATAATCGTGTAGTTATCCACAAATTGTCACGTACATAACGCTTACATAAGGATAAGAATATATACATATATAATAAATATTTTTAAGATGAAATGTACGTTACTTCTACTACTTATCTAATTTACAACTTTGCAGTAACCCGATACATCTAGGCGTTTTTTCATCACTAACGATGCATTTACAAGTAATTAATGCGTTTTTTTACATTTTTCCTCATCAATTTCATTTTTTTCATATTTTCTCCATTAATCTTATATATTTATATCAAAACACGGCAAACCAAATAAATTTATTAATCTCGCTCTGCTCAAAAAATGAAAGTTAACATTAGAATCTTGAAATCAGCCCTGCATACTTATCTTATTTTTGTGGAATCACGAGGAGAAAAAACTATACAGTGAACCACATCGGTTAGCCGCACTCCGCGTATAAAGTACATAAACCGTCCCGGGAGAGTCGCCGGTGTGCGTAGCCGAGGCTGCGCGGCAGTTCTTTGACTCGGCAGTGCAGCGCCGTTGGCCCCTGCGCGGGATTACGGGTACTACGAGACGAACGCCTCGCGGCTTGCGAGTTGCGGCCTTGCGCGCGAGTCAGTCAACCCGGTGACGGCGTTAAAGACGTAACTACGCTGCGCGCGCGCGCGTCCTTTCCGGCCGGTATACCGTGAATTCGTGATTAAACAAACCTCGGATATTGTAACTATTTTTAAAAAATATTTTTTTTATTAGCGTAACTACCGGTACTTTCGTGGAAGCAGTTTCTTTTTAATACAACACAACACAGTGTGCTTCAAAAATAACAACTTTGTGAAAATGTGAGTGATTGGAAGAGGGTGCGGGAGAGCGAGAGAGAGAGAGAGAGAGAGAGAGAGAGAGAGAGAGTAAGCAGCTGAGATTGGAGGCAGATGCTCACACACACATATATACGACCTTGGCGTGCTTACCTGTGGCGCGCGGAAAAGTTTGAAATAAGAAAGATGCATAGAGTCCCCTCAGGGCGGCTCGGCCGTTTTTTAAAGAAACGCGAGCCTGTGCACACTTAATACGTTTTATTTTCCAACCCATCCACGAGACGGTAAAAAAGGGGTTTGCGATAAAAAAAAGCGAGAATAGCTGTGAGCGAGGCGATAAAAACACGAGTAAAGGATATAAGGAAACGAGCCGCGATTGATTATCGAATTAAAACGTTCGTGTGCGAGACTCGAGTGAAAATTGTGATTAGTGAAGTAATAGCGAGTGTTAAACTTCAACTTCAGAATGAATTGAGTTACTTGAGCGGTTATTAAATATCAGTGAATTGAAATTACAGTTAATAAGGTAGCAAACGCTACAATATTAATCACCAGTGAATTTACAAGCTGTGGTACTTAATAACGTATTTGCAATTGTACTTTGAGTATTATTTAAACTCTGTGAAACGAAGCACCTGAAAACAAAATAAGATAAAAATATATAAATATAACGAGCATCGTAAAACAATGTATACTTGTAACTAATGCATATTAATAACGAGTCGAGAGTTAAAACTCGACCGAGTACTGAAGCAAAATTGATGTTTAAACTGAGAGATTATTAAAAAAATAGTAAGAGAGAAAGCAACAAAGGAGCCAAGGATCGAACAAAGAGAAACAAACCGGTCGTCCCTGACCTTATTATCGTAAACCGAACGCCGCTCGAAAGGACGCGTTCCCACGTGCACCCAAGAAGAATCGAGGAGAGGATAGCTAGATCTCTTCCTTATCAAAGTGCAAATCGACGAACCGAGCCGAACTTTGAAGCTAATTACCGCGTTTCCTCGATTACCGGATTTTCTTCTCCTTTGCGAGATAAACGAAGACCCGTCGTTACTTTTATTGCTCTGGAGTCCGGTGTGTGGGCGGTTCCTCTTCTCTTTCGAGGACATTTTTTCTCTTTACGAGTTTTGCTTTTTTCTGCCAACATTTGTTTACGAGGCTTGCTTCGGAATTTACGCAAGCCGTGCCGTTTAACACCTTCATCATTTATACATAGAGTTAGATAAGAGGGTGTCGCAATAGCAGAGAAAACCTATAAGCCGTTGATAAAAATTGATTGATACATTTAAAAGTAGGTATAGTATAAATCAACCAATTAAAATACACGTGCTTGCATCACGTACTTAAGTCGACGACGATGGCTGGTCTTTAAACGATCAACCGCACAGTCTCGAAGGCTCTGGCAATCACAGTCTAGAAAGAAGAATAAAGAAAGAAAATAAAGAGTGTAGGAGGAGAGAGGGTTTTAATTAAGTCGAGGTTGACGAGAGTATCGGTGAACCATGGAGGACGAGCTACGTTGCCCATCGTGCAAAAAATTCTTCAGCGATCCGGTGTTGCTTCCATGCTGGCACGCGCTTTGCCTCGCTTGCGCCGTGGGGATGCAGGCACCTCCAGACTCCCCACCAGAGTCAAGTGCCGATTCCACGTCCATAAACAACGCGCCTGGATCGGATCAGGAAGCTGACAAGCTCTCGATACTTTCGGAAACGGATTCAGGCGTAGTTTGCAGTAGCAGCACGTCCACCGGATCCAGACCCGGAAGCTACGTGGGTACACCTGGCAACGGCGGTGGTTTCCCACCTAGTGGCGGCACCTTGTCTTTGTCATGTCCAATTTGCCAGAAAACGGTTTTCTTCGACGAAGGTGGAGCACACAATCTTCCCAAATACCGGGCAATGCAGAGAATCGTTGACAAGTACGTCGAGGCGAGGAACGTCAAGCTCATGTGCCAGATGTGCGAGAAGGATCCCCAGGAGGCTACTGTCGCTTGCGAACAGTGCGAGGTACGATCTTCCTTCTTACGTCCAGTTACTCTAATTTATACTCCTCTCGAAGCCTCTTATCTTTTCACACCTATTGTTTTCCCCTCGAAATTACCATGCGAATATAAATTGATTTGATGTTTGCCTTCTACGTTTAATTGTACTATTTTAACTACTAAACAGTCTACGATCTTATTTATTATATTAGCCATTATTTTATTTTACATTGATTAACGGACAATCAATTTTAAATAATAACCATCTTTATCGAAATATGATGCACAACAATAATTAATTAAACTAAGAAAGGGTTGTAGACTCGTCTTTACTTTTCCTGCCTACTTTCTAAATGTGAATTAGTGAATAATCAATAAAAATATAGTGATAAATCAGTCATGATCACACAGTAGTGAATTGTTACTAATTCAATTAGTCAAAATTTACTATTTTAATAGTAAATATTCACTAATTTCGTAACAATGGCCGACGTATCACTATTTCATTTTTAGAGAGTATAGAAATATCGAAAGTAAATTAGATTGCTTATTACAAATATATAAAACTAATCGTGTAATAAAACAAAGCCGACCATACTGGTTATTCAAGATAAAAGATTTAAAAACTATTATTGACAATCCAATATATTTTGAATAAATAATATACATATTCCCAAACTAAAATGTTCTTTTCAAAAAATGAAATTTTTCTTTCGTGCGTTTCATAACAAATACGTAATGTAAATTATTAGATTAAAATTATCAACCGATTGCGTCGACTAAATGTGCTAGTTCATTCTACATAATATTTATCGGTGTAATAAACTATCGAAATGATCTTGTTACTAGGGAAAGCAATTTACCGATAGAAGTTCATTTTACCTCGTGAAAGGCATCATTCACGAAACGTACTCCTAACCATTAATGATTTAATTAAATTGTTAATTTCTAACATATGTTTATTAATAAAAATGTAAAACAACTCTTTACGCGTGTGAACTTATATTTTTCATTAATTGCATTATTTGCATCTTACTTGCATTATTGCAACCTTAAGTCGATGGAATTACGATGCTCGATTTTTTTTATTTTTTATGATTTATTAAATGACAAGTGACATAATCCTAAAGTTTATAAATTTTTGTCTTTTTTTTACTTGATTCATCGGCGTTTAACCTGTAACAAATGTTGACCAAAATACCAGATATTATAGTAGATATTACATAGTATGCGATACGCAACAAGTAGACGACGACAACATTCCAATAAAACAAATATTATCTTGTATAGTGCGTATAACTACAAAATTAGCTGCGTTATTGTTACTATCTAAAATATAAAAACAAATTTTTGTTAAATGTACAATAGACGAATATGTATATATACTTTTAAAGAGTAAGTATAATTGCAATAGCGCCATAAAACATTTTTAGTGCATTGCATTAGCTGAACTTATACAATAACTCCCGTGAAATCAAACGTCAGTACAATGCATTTTTTATTGCTCGTGTCGGAGATAAACTCGACGACGACTTTTTCGTTCGTCGCGTCCCTAAAAAAATCCTGTTAACAGCGGTTATACGACGTCGTATAATAATTTTACTCGACGCACTTCGGAATTATATAGATGTGCATGTACAGTGACTCGGTTAGCGATCCGGGCCTCTGTATGTCGAAACTTTGATGGACGTTTTTTACATTCCATACCTTTGAAAATTCGAACGCGATATATATCGTGTCCGTTGGTCCTCGTGACGTTAATAAACCAATCGAATTATTCATTCGTGAAAAACGAAAGATTTTCACATAGGGCCGAATCAAATTTTCCTGTAGCAAAAATTATAAAGCGCTTGATTTTCGAAATTCAATAACTTTTGCTATGCTGACGAGTGGACACCTTTTTGATTTAGTATCTCGTAAAACAATTAGTTGCACAGCATCGCGTGTTAAATATTAAAGTAACATTATTGGCAGTTAATTATATTTATTTTCCTTTACCTAAAATAGCAATTCCAAAAAAATGACTTTTCAATAATTCCTGTATTATATTGAATTTGAAAATAATAATTACATTTTATTAACAAAACCAACGCGAATAGTACATTATTTATATTGCACAGGTAGCAGCATTATCGTGAACTAAATATTTTGCAACGTAAAGTCTGGTACAATACTGCAGTGAAAATGAGAATGTATAAACAGTGTACTGAAAAGGATAGTGTTTGAAGAACCGATAAGATTCCTAACAGAGGTATCTCTGTTTACATGGTAATTTTTAAGAAACATTCGTTCGTGTAGTTACGTTAGTCAATTACGATTTTATCTTTCTTTACGTCAACCGCTGTCTAATCATTTTTATAAACATTCACTATACATATATATGTATATATCTAAGCGCCCACTAACATGCACTTTTCTATTGAAGTTTCCGAATGTTGTAAATATATATAATCTATTAAGTGTATACGTCTTGTATTTAAATTTCTAGTTAATTAAAGTAATAGGTTTTTTTTCAGATTATCAATTTGAAAGCCGCGTGTTAAAATCTTGTGTATATCTATTTTCGAAATCTAAAGGAGTGGCAAAACGACATATAGACGTTTGCGGACTTATCAGATTCTGATAATAAATACACATCACAATCTCGTCAGATCAGGGAAAGACGAATCCTGATCAAGTACGATTAATGTTTTAAATTAATTTGCACAAAAATAAATGAGATAAAATAATTTAGAAAAATGTCTCTTTGAAATTCACCGTTCCCACGCTTATTAATTTCTCACTGAACTGAAACAATATTTCTCAAGAAGATGAAGCAGTTAGTTAAGTAATGAAATCGCAACATTCGAGTCGAGAGTCGAGGGGTACATAGTCGAATGCGATGAAATTCGCAGCAATAATCTCCAAAAAGACAAAGGTTCGCCCGGGAATAACTTCATGCAAAACCACGACGACCGTCATACATGTTATAAAGTTAATAAGGGAAACTCTCGCGACGTTTGATTAAGCAAATTGATGAAGAGCAAGCGAGTTGGAGATGTATGTGTGTGCATATATATGTAGATGAAGAGAGAGACTTGAGAAAGAGAGGTAGAAAGACGAGTCGAAGGAACTCTAAACCCGGCAATTTCATTAAAAGCACAGAGTTCTCGGGCGCTGGTCCCTTCGAGATATATATTCAATGACTCGAAACTCGAAGCCGTCCCCTTTCTTTGTCTACGATTTGGCGTCAAATCGATTGCTCCATATAAACGCGGTTAGGACGACGTTTTTCCGCGCCATACGAGCCTTTCATTGTCAAACTGCTTGCGAGCGGTCTTTTGCGACAAACGCGAGAATCGAGAGTCACCCGTGATGACGCGAGTTTCACGATTTAAACGATTTAGGTATTTCTTTCTCATTTTTTTCTTTCATGGCTCTTACATCGCTTATGACCTTGTCTTTTTATATCAATCAAAGTTTCGAATTGAATTGATTTACTTTATTCAAAATAAAGTTTGCAAAACTGAAGTTTGCATCCTTTCAAAATAATAAAGAGACAGAGGAATTTAAAGTTAAATGTTGATTATTTTTTGTCGTACTATATGTACACGCAGCTTCAATTAAACACGTATACTCAACTACTGGTTAGATAATCTTTAAAATAATAATTATAAACTTTTAAAATAAAGTATAAATATGTATATTAGTTATACGTTTTGTATTTTAATAATAGATTTATTTTAGTAAATAATTTATTCATTAAATATATTTATTTTATGACCTAAACTCTATTATTGTTTTCTTGAAGATGAAACTATGTAATAGTAAAATTTTTCGATTTGCAAAAAACTTGTTATAGAAGTATGCCTTCAAATGTCCAAAGCATATATTTTTAAAAAATATGAATAAACTAATATATGGATATTGCTCGCTTTAGGCATGTAGTTTTCTCTGCGAGTACCGATTTCAGGGAAAAAAATTGTTTTTAGATCTATAGATCTTTTTGTGTTTTATGCCTAATATTCAACTTAAAAAATTTTTTTTTGAAGAAATTTTTAATGTTACATATGATATTTCTTGATTAGTCCAAAAGTACTTTGTAGAGAATAAAAAAATAGTTTTAAAAATAAAATGGTTTTTTTAAATTGTTATATCTCTAGAACTAATTAGTAGACTGTGCTGAAAAAATCGTGGTGATAGAACATAATAGTAGATATATGTTGGAAAAATGTCGAATAATTCTATTTATTAGTTTATGACTAAAATAATAAAAACTTAAAAAGTTTTCTATATGGTAAACGTTATTAAACTTGAACAACTTTCAATCCACTTGAAATTTTGGAAAAAGGTACAGTCTGTATGGTAACAACGGTAATTGAGCATTATATAAATTTTAACAATTGACTGTAAAATGCATTACTCTGTATGAAAATAGATGGACTTTGAAATCAGATGATTAGTACTTCTCTATTTTTTAAACTCGTGTTAATTAAATATTTTGACGCAATCAAACATTTTTTAAGTTTATTTTTTTATTGATAATAATTTTCTTATTCACTTAGTGTGAAACAATTTTAAATAGTTTGTATAATTTTAATTAATTAAATTAAAATAAATTAAATAATTCGAATGCAATTAGTGCTATATTAGTCAGTAATACACATTCTTAATTCTCTAAATAACTTATTTTAGTATTACCTTTATTCTGTGCATCGATAGTTGAGATCGTAAAATATAATGAGTAGTTTATATTTGACGGAAACGTTAAAATATTTTTAGAGACAAGAATTATAATTTTAATGTATCTGAAGTTTCCTCCATTTTATAGATTTAAAGAAATTTGTGTACAGTTTTAAAAAAATTTATTTTAAAATAATTATTTTGCATAACGTAACTACGTACGGGCGTTGCATTAATTTTACGACGTGCCAATGAATTAAAAGCGGTTTTTTTAATTTCAAAAGTAGTGTCGTATTCACGATATATTATTAATTATCCTTGCAGTAATAAAACCAAAGATTTGTTTTAATTGAATAAAGATTATACAAAGTTACAGTTATTCTTTATTAAATATATCGAACAATATACGAGTGTAAATTTTAAATTTATTTTACAAAATCGTTCATTTATACCTGTATGACTTGTGATAAGTATACGCGTAAATTCACAGTGCGTTGCGTTCTGATAAAACGGATTTATCTTTATTCTCCAATTACGAATGGTTTATATATGTATATATACACTACAAAAGCAATTAAACCTGCGAGACATACGTTGCACTTTTATTAATGGACCTTTGCATGATTTTATATATACTTACTGTAGCTCGTAATTTCTGCTTTACGTATTTAAAACCATTGCAAACTTTTAATATATTTACTTGAACAAAGTGCGCCGAATGTTTGCAGAAGGAAAAGTTTGCATTGGTGTTTGCAACATTAATTAATAAAAGTTGATATTTCCAAATTAAAATTTTATAAATTATCGCCGCCAATGTTTCATAGCTCGGATTGAAAATCATAGATGCATACCCATCGAGTACTGACAACTGCTATACTTTGTGTGTTTGCATAACAAAATGAACAAACTTAATCGGTTGAAAATAGGTTTGAACGATAATTCTCACAACTCGTTTCTAGATAATAAATAGGGAAAGAAGCAAATTAACTTTCCTCCCTCGCGCGTAAGCATTCAACAATGTTCACGTAGAACCGTTTGAAATACTTAAATTCCCCTTACATACTTTTACGATTTCCCCTAAGTGTACGGTAACTAACGTATATACATATACGCGTACAATGGAGCAGCATGGTAGCTCGTATAGAGGAAGGTCAACAAATCCACAAATTCATGCGACGCTTTCTTTTGAAAGTATACCGGTGTACACAGAAGAAAATCAATACTGAAGCTCGATAGCGAATTTTCGCACGGTGACAAAGTCGTTAAGTTAAATTGGATTTCACATTAAACGAGCTACATCCGTATGGTCCTTACTCCTTATCCCGAAGGCAGATTTCAATTCACTTTGCTCGAGAATCGTATCGATTCCCAAGCTATATTCAAACTATATTCTTACGTTTTTTTAATATAATGATTGCGAAATAATTATAGAAATAAATTGAGTTTCAAATTAGAGTTACCTTCTTCTCTACATTAATTACTAACTTATATTTAATTATTAATTCAGAATCTCTGATGAATTTATTGTTAGATTCAGGATAAAATGTACCTCAATTTATTGCAGCTTTGTAATATAAATTAAATCCAACTTTTCCAACTTGTTACATTGCATTTGATTTGCAGTATACAGTTTAAATGGCACTGCAACATTTGATTAATGTGGATCGTTAAAAAAAAGATTAAATATTTACCTTAAATATTGTTATATTATATAATTTAAAAAAAAACATATGTGAAATATCACGATAATTGGGCAATACAACTTTAATAATACAACTTTCAAATTGCAAAATTTTTGTTATTTGAATCAACGACAATGCTAAGACAGTATTATGTAATTACATATAAACTATTATTAAGAAACACCTTGGGTGATAAAAATCTTCAAGTTAATTAGTTTTAAAATGAGAATACATATCTTTTATTTTTATTGCTTCCTCAATAAGTAATATCTTTTTTAAGCAATAATTTCGCAGTATACACACAATTGTTCTCATTGTATTTTTCATATTTATCGTGTTTAAAGTTTTACTTTCTTTCTTTGTTAATGGTTGAAAATTAATTAATGACTGAGATTAGATTAACAATATACTTTTTATTTTGTTTACTGCATTAAAGGCGCGACACAAATATGTTAATAATGAGTTCAAAAACAGCGCTTGTTTTAATATCTTATATTATTGTATTTTGTTAATTTAAGTAAGGTAAAAATGTTATGTTCTAAACATTATTGTCTAATAAGAACCCTAGATTAATTAAAATTTTTCTTTCTTTTAGTCATTAATTAATTATGTAAACGTATTGGCTATATTTAGCCAAACGGCTAGGCTTTAGCTAAAAAACGTTTCATAAATACTGTAATGTTTACTAGGAAAAGATTGTTAGATATACTTTGTTCTTAATCAGTAAATAAATGTATAAATATTATTACAATAACATTGAGAGGGTACCAAAGTTAATTTTAATCCTCTATACCTTATTAACCCAGTTAATTAAAGTTAATAATATATTTTGAAAAATAGGTGAAGAAACGCCAAAAAATGTCGATTATGTTACATATATATTTTTATAAGGGGTTTTCGCGATTGCCTTTTAGTCTGAAATTTCGTACAAGTTAATTCTTTGTAAATTCTTTCATAAACTATATAATATTTTATTCATTTGATATTGAATTCTTTGCTTAGCTGGGTTGATAAGGTATTATGGAGGATGAAAAAGTTGACATTGGCACCCTCGTTAAATTACGTTGAGATAATCTTAGTAGCACATATTTGTTTTTCTTTTTCGAAAACTGTAACGCGCAGTCAGCATTGACACGTATACTGTATACTGACTGACACACTAATCGCGTGCAAACATCGTCGAAAGAATACACAACTATATATTTGTGCTGATTTAGCATATTTTTACGAATCTCGATATTCGACTCTCCAAATACATATATTAGTGATAAAATGAATTGTATGCGCATGTTAAAGGAAAAATAAATAAATGTTTGTTCCAGGTACTGTACTGCGACAACTGCCGCGAATCCTGCCATCCAAAAAGAGGCCCATTGGCCACTCACAACCTTGGGCCAGCTCAAGGGAGTTGGGCAGGAGCTGGACTAGCTCGTACTTCACGCGGCTCAGGACACCACGAGTCTGGGAATTCAGGATGTCTCGAGCACGTTGGCGAGACCGTCAGCCTGTATTGCGCTCTCTGTAAGACCGCGGCCTGCGGGCTTTGTCTGCGCGACCGGCACACGGCTCATCCGCACGACGTCCTGCCGTTGGCAGCCGCCTGTAAGGCACAAAAGGTGAGTGGTTCCCCCTCGTTTCTGGGAGACGATTCGGTCTCTCTATACCTTTGTTCCGCGTTATGGAGAGGAGATCTATGCTCAAGGGGATTTTTCATTTTTACCTTCAGAACGTGAGATTTGTTGATCACGGTTGTTTAAACTTATTTTTTTTTTCCGTACGTCATAGACGTATGTACGACGGATTTAATAATACTCTAGGGCCCCTTAGTATATTATTTTCTTTTTTATGATTTCCTCCAGATTTATTAACATTAATCAGTTAACAACATTATTCTATTGTATATTGAAGCAACCAATGTGTTATGCTTAAGTTAAGTTGACTTTGAAGAACGAATAGTTATCATTGTTTAGCCCATTATATGCATAATTTATTCACTTGACGTTATAAAAATAATAATTCAACATTTTAAATGATATTTAATTTATTTTATAAGAATAAAGTGACATCTCAGATTCATTTCTTCGATGGAATTGGATTATAACTTTCTTGAAATTAAGAGGAAACAGAAAACAAATAATAATAATAGGATTTTTGCATCAATTTAGATTCTAATTAATGAAGTATAATTTAATTAATGTGTAATTAATACTTTTATTATAAATTTCTTTTCTATTTCTTTCTTATCACAATTTGAAAATATTGTACGGCTACAATTTCACAGCATATAAATTATCAAATTTAAATGTGATAAAAATGAGAAAGTACAAATGTAAAATGAAATTTATAGTTTTTTCTTATCGCATTTTGATTAAAATGCTAACGTCAGACTGGTACATAATGATTTTTGTAATTATTTTACTTTGCAGATTATTCAGAATTTAAGTAGAAAATATTTATTGCACTATGTTCATTTTTAAAATAATTAATAATGTTTTAAATTTTGACTCTAATTAATAATGTTTGTCAAATGTTGTTAAATCTAAATACAAAGTAAGACTTTAATTAAAATAAATATACAATGCTACGTAATAAATTTTTAATTTTTTTATATTAGAAAATCACCCTTGTTGTGCAAATTTAGTAACTAGTTTGATTTATATTTTTTTATATAAAATTTTACTGTACTTGCAAAATGAGATATCGCTAAAGTTCTAAGTGCAGGATCGTGCAATCCTAACTTTATCAAGTTAAGGGAATCAGTTCTATCTCTCTCTATACTTACCGTCACTTTTGTTTTTTTTTACGATAAACTTGCCTAACTTTTGTTTCTCTTCAGTTTGTAACATGTTGTAACTTGTAGATATCTAAGAAATTAAGTAATTTTCTTTTTGGAGGTAAATAAGAATAACTTAATTAGTATAATTTAATTACTACTTTCATTATTTATAATTATAAATATATATACTTTTTAACTTACAAATTTATGATTTGCGTACTAATTAAATTATGAAAGTTTTAAAATTATATTTAAAAATTAACAGAATGTAAAGTCTCTTTTAAAAATTAATCAAACTTACATTTTAAATCCTCGAGCTATTTGAACATAAAAATAAATATATTAATTACATTAGCAAACAATAAATTAATAAATAATTCTAAATACATTTGTAAGATGTTGATTGTTGCTGAAAATAAAAGTAAGCTTAAGAAATAAATGAGTGATAATTTTCTAGATAAGATATTTTTTTTCTATATTTCTAAGAAAATATGGAATTTAAGGAAGTTAGAATTATTTATGTGAAAATTGTTATGCATGTATTAAGGTGTTCATATTTAAACAATACATGTTTTTTTTATACATTAGTCGGTAAAATTTTAGTCTTGAACTCCAATAGTTTACAAGAGATCTCTATAAGTATAATACATTTATACGCAATCAATAAAATATTATTGATTACAAAGATATTTTAAAGATTATATTTTAAAGGTTATAATTATCCTTGCATTTAAATGAAATTGTAGAATTAAATAATGTTAAATCGATTGTTCAACCATCATACATAGAAAAATAAAAGTGTCTTTTATGTGACTACTTGATTCTATAAACAATTCATTTTCCAATTTAATAAATAAGTACCATTCCGACAAGACAACATTGATACAAATGTCTATGCTAAAATAATTTCAAACTTATTTGAATGATGATTATTCGAATAATTAATTTCAGTACATAATAAATGAAAATCTTACTAAATAAGTTATGTGAAAAATAAATTGTAAATTATATTTCGCAATAATAAGATAAGTCCGTAATGGAAATGGAAGTATTTTTATTGATTACGATAATCCTATAATATTTCTCTTTCAAAACTTGTACGCGTCTATATTTGGGTTTTCCAGAATATCGAACCCGCTCTTTCTCTCTGTGTGTCTGTTAGTTGTGTACACGAGTGTTATAAGCTGCTCTTGCACCGAGGGCTGATGCTTTTGCCTCCTCTAAGTTTTTGTTTATTTAGGCTTTGCCTACTTTATCGGATGGATCGCGTTTGATAAAATATGATGCTCTTGTGTTTACAGCTACGAATGTTTAGACTCGGCGAGAGCTCGCGCGCTCTTGAAAATGTTTACTGTTGATTTACTTTATAAGCAACTTTGCCGTACTATAGTTATATATTTTCTCTTTTTAATTTTTCGAAACTCCATTATTCAATAGAAAGTTTGAACGCGCAGAGGACGTGCATTCGTTAGGGCGCGACCGTTTCCGTTCAGAAATCTGCTAATTCAATTTAACTTTGCCACGCGGGCATCGCCTTGTAACTTAGGAATTAAATATGAGAAGACTCGATTGAGCGATAAGACGCATCAACTAATTTACACGGGGTATATCATCGTAGACGTTATATCTTGATGGCTAGAATACGAAATTCCCAAGGTCCGTATCTTCTTCAACTCCCGGCATCCGCCTTTTTTTTGTTCCTCGCCTTTTTCATACGTTACAAGCTGTATAAAACGTAAGTTGAACTTTCCATTTCATTGCCTAGTATAATATATTGTATGTCATAAAGCAAAAACAGTCGATACGATTTAAAGAACCGTTTCCTTTTTCTGATTGCAATGTAATATAGCTATAGGTATATAGGTGTACATCTGTATATGGCCTTTCTTGACGTGTATGCGTGGATATTATAACCAAGGAGGGTTAGACCGTGGGTGCGTGCGTACACGACATCGTATATAGGACACTTTAAATGTTCGTAATTATATGCGAACGAGGAACGATGGCGCGGGTGATAAGGACTCTTAATTGTGATCGGATAATGATAAAATGCGCAGAGGGTTTGACGAGGTGGACGGATGTAGCGAACAGAGTCCGCTGTTTGTTTACGAGAATATTCGCGACTGATTACAGGTCTACTTTGGAGGATCGTTAAAAGGCCTTTTCCTTACCCTCATATATTTTTTAACCCACATGATTTATAGTTTGTTTTAGTAGATGTCTTATTTTTTTTAACTATAACGAACAATTTTTTTAACAAGGTACATTTGTTTCATCGAACGCATTATATTTACTACGTAATAGTTTTTAAAGAATAATAATATTATATGAAATTTATATGTATATCAAAAATAGGGTCCTACGGATTTACGACAACTTTGCCATATGTTTTCTTATGTAAAAAATGAAAAGAATTGTGATCATTCGGTTAAACGTTTAGTAATTTCCGTTCATAATTTTATATAAGAAAACAGGTGTCAATGTTACGTAATGCTTACAATTGACTATCTTAATGTTATGTGAAAAAAATTGAAGCATTTGTTTAGAATTTTAAACTTGTTTAAAAAATTAATCTGTCAGACAGTTGGTTCGGTATGGTAACAAACGCATCGTTAATTAAACAAAAGTACAATCGTACATTATTTATAATATACTCGCATTCGGTAGAAAATAGTATTACAAACCGACCTATATTGTACGAGATTGTCAAAATTAAAACTCCAATCAAATGTATATTCATGTCGTGATAATAAAAATATATACACCAGGTGACATGTTAAATTTTGAAACACTTTCGTAGTTGCATCACGCTTTCGTTCGTAAAATATCGTGGTCGTGTAACATTTTGAATAAATCATACCAGTACACAGGATTCGATATACGACAATTATCATAGATAATTTACGGCATTGTTCGTGTTGATATGCATATACACGAGAGAGAAGTGACACAACACTGCGAAACAAACACGAAACCCGTACGCTCTTTTTCTAGCTCTCTTTTGCCGACTTTACATCGAGGACGCGTTATGTTCGTTTGTATTAGCACCTACTAATGTACAAAAGTTTTCCCAGAGCGAGTCATGAAAATTGACGTTATCTCCGTGACAAAGCGCAGATGAGTTCAGATTGGATGGCGTGCGTGCGGTGTACATGCTTCGTCATTTATCGACTCCGAAAACCGAAACACGCACGAATGCGATATCAAAAGCGTGACCCTTTTTTTCGATGCCTCTACAAATGTATATCCCGCCGACTCTGCAGTCTCGTACTCGCGTGTAAACGGTACTGTATTATTATGAATGACAGGATTTTAAGTGCATCTCATGTAAAATTTTTATTTCTCTATATGCCTTTTGATATTATCAATGTCATTTATTAATGGATGCATTTTGTTGGGACATTTATTTGATATATTGGGCAAAAAGATACAATTGGAAAGCATACGAAACTTGTCAAAGTAAATTCGTGCGCCCATAATAATCAACGAGAAAACACTGCCAATTCATTAGCACGTAGCTTTCTCAAAATTATAAATGTTTCGCTCTTACGTTAAGTTATGCAAAATAATTATTTTAAAATAAATATTTTTTCAAATTTATGTTTTTATTATTCTTGTCTCTAAAAATTTTTACGTTACCTTCTAATAAAACTACTCATTATTTTGGGATCTAATATAATACAAATACAATACGAATTATGAAATTTAATTTATTTTATCAAAATTATCCAAACCATTTAAAATTATTTGTTTCGTACTAAGAGAATATGAAAATTATTATTAATAAAATAAAATGTTTTATCACTTTTATTATTACAAATTTTTATACAGATGAACAAATATAAAGATCGTTGTTACTATAAATATTACCTTTTCCTAAAATTTTAGGCGGATTGAAAGCTTTTTATGTCTGGAACGTTTGCTATAGAAGATTCAATTTTATCGGTTTTTATTATTTATTTATTAAAACTAATCGATATAATTACCTGAAATATCGAGAAAGCAATTTAAATATTCATTCCAGTTCATCATATTGTTTAAACAATTTAGTTTTTAATATTAAGTACTCTTATTTGAGCAATTAAGGATTAAGTATATCAACGTAAATGTCACATTAACAAAAAATAATTAGAAGGTTTCAAGAATCACAAATAGCTCAACAGTTTAAATAAGCCTTGACTATATGCTTCGTTTTTTTCATCTTTTTGTCGAAAAAAGAAAAGCCATATTAACGCGCGGTATACGTAGGATGGCTAAATCCGCGAAACGCGTAGCCGCTTACGCGAGAACTTTATATATACCTTCATAAGAGTGCGAGAGCGAAAGAGTATGAATGGTAGCGCATTAGGGCAAAACTTGACGGAAAACTCTGGTGACGGTATTACACAAAAGGTTACCAAGTTAAATTTCTTAATGCATTTAGCTCGTCGCATTTTTAAGAGAATGACATTATTCGTAGCATTGTATTTGTATAATTGAGCTTGTCATTCCGCAAAGTATGTAAAAAGACTTTTGTGTGTAAACAACTAAATTTACTACAAAATTCTTTTACACTTTCTACCTTTGATAGAATACTAGAAAAAAGGAACGGAGAGGAAAAATCAGAATAACAAAGAAAATAAAAAATTAATCAAGTCACATACGGCCGTAAACAAAGTAACCGCAAACTTTTAAAGTTATAATTTGCATGCCATCTTGGATGGATGGCGGTAAATGAAAGTCTCTTCCTCTAACCTCTACGTCCGGAAAAATCCCGGACGACGAGAAAACGAAAAGGAAAGCTGTAGAATCTCTCGAGCATTTCATTTCGTGAACCCCCATCAGCCAGAAAATTAAAAATGCTTTACAAACGCAATTCTCGGGCGAGTTCTCATCGCTCGTCGTATAATCAAGCCCCCGGTCCGGTGAAATTTCGCGCTTGTCCCCCGGTAATTTTAAAAATAGCGAAGGCGCGAGTGCGCCACTTGTTCGCTTTCTTTCTCTCTTGGCCTTCTCTCATTAATATTTCAGAACGCTTGGTAGTTTCGGACGCGTCCCCTCTTGCACTTTCGTCGACCCTTTCAACCCCTTCGATTAAGCCCCCTACCGTGCCTTTGCGCTCCTCTTTTGCGCCATCTATCTTTCCTGTCTGTCTACTCCACTTTTCTTCTTTTTTTCTCCTGCGTTCCTTCGCATACTTTCGATACTCGAGGATGAACTTGGTAGTCTTCGAGTTGGCTCCTTTTTCTTTTCTGCTATTCTTGTTTCATTTTTTCAACTGTGTTTGTAGCGGATGCAATATGCCGATTATATGACCGACAGCTGTCGTATTTCTCTATCCGAGCATTTGGTGCAATTCAGGACAAAAGCGTTTCTTGATCATTTTGTTACTATTATTATTTGTTACAAAGATACAAAATAGATGAATTTTATTTCTGCATTCACAATTGACAAGAATAAGGGTTGAAGTAAAAATACAAGAAGGAATAGTGTACATTATATACCTTTTTATTACTTGCTAATATTTCAATTTAATTTAGTTGAATATATTTCTACTATCTTAAAATTAGTAGTGTAAATTTTGGATATTTTAGATATTTATATGTACATTGTTTGTTTTGCGAGAAACACGATAATGTTTGAAAATGGTATTACAAACCACGCATTCTTTAAACTTACCATATCTCCCATCTCCAACGAGGCTAACACAAGCTATTCCTTTTGTCTCTTCTCGATCATAAACTCATTCGTTCGCAAACTCTCCATCACTGTTTTCGAGTGAGCGTTTATCATGATACATCGTGCGTAACATCCCCGGGTGTGTTGGGCAGCACCCCGATCTAACATCCCATCACTCGGTGCATACCTTCTCTCTCTTTCATTCTCAGCCCCCCCCCCTCCTCTATTAATGCATAACACCTGGCCACTTCGTGACATATGGACGACCCCCTCACGTGGCGTCGAGAAACCCAGAATTTTGTTCCAATAGGAAGACGAGAGCATCGCGCTTTCTCGACGATTAATCTAATAAATTGCAGGGAGTTGGTGCACCGTTAGTGGATGTTTGGTTATTGATCCACATAATATGGGAACGAGAAGTTGCGGGCTCAACCTCGGTGGTGTCGTGCAATCCACTGGCTTGACTATATTTATGAACCCCGCGAGTTGATGGATGCATTTGATTTTTCGGGGCCAGCATGTTTCTCGTCTACGAAGGCACGTGTTGTTGCCGTTATCGTTTCGTGGATGTACCATGTGTTGTATACTAGGGTAGTTTATAGTCTACCTTGTCAGATTCAATCTTAGTAAAGCAACATTGTTATACATACTTTGTATCTTTATTTTATTTCAGATTTCGCGTTTACTTGAGCTTTAGGTTTTAAATGATATATTGATGGTGTCTATACGTGCGCAATGATATGTTTCGTCATTTAAGGCTTCAGTTAATTATAGTCAAATACATATTTACTATTAATTTTCACTCTCTTAATGCAGTTAAATTTCGATCAGAAATAGATAGTACATAGATACATGTTATGTACTTAAAGAAAAATATATAATTAAAATTAAAATATACTCTTTAGTCATAAAATCTCCACACCGTCACAATCCAAAAATCACTATATTATATGGTAAAATTTGCAAGAAAATTTATAATTTTTTTAGAATTTGCCAATCTGTGATTTTATTTCTACATACATTGATACAATATTTTTGTCCGTACACTTTTACAGAGTAGACCATAATGAATCTGATTTGGTATTAAGTTTTACAACTATACAAGCAATAGAGATAGCCTGCGGATCCATTAAGGCATTCCATGGCATCCCGCGAAAAAATGTAAAGCTTTATAGTAATTTAAGATAAAGTTTATTTTTAGCAAAAGTTGTTTCATTTGTGGTGATTAAACATTTGTATCTATTGTAGATACACTTAAAATATAAGAATTAAGGTAAGATTAAAAATAATATTTTTGAAGGTGTAAAAATTGGAAAATAAAAAAAATGTTCAATCTTAGATTCGAACCTCTCATCTCTTACCTGGTAGTCTCTCGCTCTACCAATTGAGCTATTTTATCGTTAAGTTATGTAATAACATAAATTTAGGTTATAAACTTTCAACCTTGTTTCAATTGTTCTCTATAACTAAAATTTAATATTATAAGCTCAGTTGGTAGACGAGAGACTTCAAAGTAGAAGATGGGAGGTTGAAATCTTAGATTAAATTTTTTATTTATTCAAATTTTGCACGTTTATAAATACTATTTTCAATCTTATCTAAAGCATTATTTTATGTTTCTAAACTGATACAAATATTTAACTGATATAAAGTTTAGATAAACATAGATTTTTTATAATTCTGCGAAATAATAAAATTTACATTATTTATTTCTATAATTTGTCAGAATATAGTTGCATCCGATAATTATAATAATTATACAATTGCTAAATATACATTTGTTTCATAGTGAAAAATATGTTATAATTTTGGACAATTCGAGAAAAATGAAAATTCTGTATTTGTATATCGGCGTTAGTTTGTTAAAAGTTATATAAAGTATGATAATAACAAGTAGTGAAAATGGGCACTTGCTACAGAGTAGAGAATTCGTATATAAATGCTGTTTAACAAAATTTAGCACAATATGTGTGAGGAAGTTTGTCGTTCACACTTTCGTACAATTGTCGGAGTTCTATTCGAGTAAAATTAGTAGAGGCTTGTAGGATAGATCACAAATTCGGTAGCCACCTGCAGCAATGTCAACAAGGCACCGGCGCCTGGGCATACCCTCGAAAATACGAACGAGCTAATCGAAAACTGGGTGCGCCTGCTTGATATGCGTTTCCCGTCCGCATCTCCCCTGTATATACATCTCTCTTAAAATCACGAATATCAGCGGGAGTCCAAAACCGCACTCTGGAAATTTACGATCGCGCGGCGGCACAATTGTCACGAACGGACGCGAGCGTCACGTCGTGCAATCCGTCATATTCCGCGGGCGACGAGCTCACCCGCGCGCCGCCTGCCGCGTGGCCAACCCCCTCGCGCATTATCTCGTCCCGGACATGCACGCCAGAAAGAATGAGAGGGAAATAATGGCCTACCTGTGAGATAGAGAGTGATGAATCTGACCTGGCGATGACTTTTTACTCTTTATTTTATTTTCTTCTATAGGCTGGCCGGGCCGGGATACTTTTACTCGTAATAGAGGGTGTAGAGTGTCTATAGAGCTATAGTAGACTCCACATTCGCCTTCCTATACGTAGATAAATCGTTGCGTCATTATCTCCAGGTTATTTATTGCGTGCAGTATATATTATAGTTTATGTTAATGCTTCCGGGAAGGTAATTACTGCTATAGTCAAATAATATTTATTTCAAAATCTTCTAAAGATGAAGGTCAAATTTTATTCAAACAATTAAATTTACTTCAGAAAGTTTGTTTAGTTTTCGAAGTCTATTTTTCGTTTCTTCTTCTAACAATTATGGAAATGATGCAAAATATCGATAATTATATCGAATCTCTATTTAGGATACTTATATAATATAAACTATTTTTTAAAAAACTAGACTTTTATTTTAAAAGTGTAACTAATAGAAATTATAGTATAGTAAATGTACGAAAAAATCAATATCAAATTATATAAATTTAACTGAAGATTTAACTATAAATAACTTATCGTGCAAGAAATAAAAATCTACCGTTTAAAGCTCTTTTATATCTCAAAGCGATGGTATACGGCTAGCTCCCATCACATAGCCTTAATTAATTACTAATAGTATACTGTGGGTACAATCATTGTATGTACATTAGTTACCAGTACCTATTGCTTGAGGGGTAGATTAATTTGCATACTGTTAATGCATTCAAGAAATTCTATTCGTAATTAAGGTTTACACAGACTTTAAGATGAATCTTTTAAAAGTTGTTGCGAATACCCAAACATTAAATATTAAAAAAAAATATTTGAATTATTTTTTACTGACTTACAGGAATAGAGTCGATTAAATTAGCGCATAAAGGGAGGGAGTTTGTAATCTACTGTTATTCTGAAGAATCAATTAGAGGGTATGGTGACAATTCTTTACTTAATCACTGATTTTAGCATATATGGTTATGAATTTTATCAGAATGAAAATAGTTTGTTCGCTTATTAATCTGATTTGCAATGAAATAGTTATGAGAAAGCGAGTTAACGGTATAATAAATAAAGGAAAAAGGATAACGCGGGTAGATCCCCTAGACCAATGATGCGGGCCAGGCGGTGAAGAGGTGAGCTACGTTGATTGGCCGAATCTCCTGCATTACGTATTAATTTTGATTTACGAGGGAAACCCGTAAGACCCTCGGCTTATATACCATCCTCCCACCGTTTGTTCGATAGTTTAGTAATTAGCAAAATCTCGGTCTCGCTTGGTATAGTTTGCGCGCGTCCCTCCACGAATACGCGTTCCACGTCGGTGATGGCGTTCCGCGGTTGCCTCGGACGTTTGTGTGCACCTACCTATATACATATATACACATATATACATATATACATATCTATGTACGTATGTGTTCACACACACAGACATACACACAGACACACACACATATGTATGTGGATTCGTGGGGTAATCGGCACTGGTGATAATTTCCATTAACCCTCTGACGCATGTAGGCCCGTGGATCCACAGAGACGCGCACAATAATGCAGTTGGGATATTTCATCTCGTTGCTGCCTAGTGCTGATATCGAATTAATAAATTTCGGTTTACTGGCGCACGAGCTTTTTCGCGATCACGTGTCCGTTATAGTTGATTATCGTATTGTTCTACAAGTTTCCACAGTTCTATTAAATACTCGATTAAGTCATTTTAATTGTATTGTTCTTATTTTATTACTTTCCATTTATTTTGGTTTCAATGTTGTCTTAATTCAAATACTCATTGTGTAATGTTAAAGAGTAATTAATAATAAAATGTATTGGACACATTCATTATTGTTTCGTAACGATCTTTTTAGTCGGTATTTAATTATTAATATTTAGGTTCGATATTATATATTCAAGGATTTAGTCATTTATACTTATTTCCAAAATGGAATATAATACGTTATTATATTGTCTGTAAATGATTCATGCTTTTCACGCTTCAGAATTTTCGATTTTCAATTATAATAAAGCAATATTATTTTCAAAAAAGCAAAGACAATATAATCTATTACTCAGTAGATTTAAGATTAATTACTGTCATTCCAACTGGTAATAATAAGTATAGCAGTTTAAGTCGAACCATTTTTGGGTATATTATACTACAGATTATTCCCTATTTTTTATCAAAAGTGTTTCTCATAAATGCATTACGTAATTTCTAAAATAAATAATTTAATAAATTAATTGTAAACTTTTAAGCTGTAATAATTAATTTAATGAATATATAAATACATTTAATTTAAGATTTACTCAGTGATAGATTATGCGTCCATAAGCAGGGTAATGAATTTATTATTTACTTTGACGTCTTCTTAATATGATTTTCGTGAATAAGCTCTAGTAGATAATTATTATAATCGACGTAGCTTATTATTATATATTAATCCATGATGCTCTATTTCTATATGAAATCATTACTCATACTATTGCAGAGGATTTGTTATAACAAAGAAATATAAATGGAATAGATTTCGGACATTGTATTCTGATATGATTTAGTACTACCATGCATTCAAATATTCGTGTCATTAATTTTAACAAATTTGGAGAAAGTGTTAGTGTTAATGAATACTATACGAGTAACTCTAAAAACCTACAAAACACATACAAAAATTATAAGTAACTAGTTCAGTAATGCTGCAGTATGTAAATGTCGTAGAACAGCAGTGTGTATATTGAAAAATAGATTTAGATTTTGTTTAGTTACTTTTAGTATTTTTATAGTATATAATTATTTTTGAAAAGAGTGTACTTTTGAATACTTAGTGAGAAAAACCGCATTCTTCATCACTGTTTACCGCGCGAATTTAGTCGAATTTCGTCGACGAACTTCGACTGTTGCTAGAATCACGTAGTTTACATAATTTACTATTACAGTAAATAATCATTTAAATAATATTATAATGTTGATTAAAATATTATGTTCGTAAGAAGATTATTGTGTTAAAATCATGTTAGGATCAAAAGAGTTATCATAGTAATGTAAAAGGAAGGAACCGCCCACAGTAACAATAACGTCTCCATCTCTCTGACGGAACAAATAAAGCCACAAGCACGAAAACAAGTATATATACACGCATCATCGCGAATTCCCGGTGATCCATCTCGTCCTCTCTGGTTCTCCTATCCCTCCCGCGCCCTTGCCCCTCGCCGTCCTCACCCCTCTGAAGATGAGCGACTACTACGACGATCAGCTAGCGTGAAATTCCCCGGGAACTGACATTAATTAGTCACCAAGACAAAAAAGCTCCTCCTCACCGTGACGGCGTACACCTACGCATTTCAAGTTACCCTTCCCCGTTGGCTCCACACCCCGGTTGTTTCTAGCCCATCCTCCCTCTTGACATCGTCGAGCTTTCACAAGACTGCGAGTTCGCGCGCCTGCGACGTGCTTTCTATCTTTCTCTTGATGTGTCTGTAGTGTCAAACTAGCTCTCGACGTCTCTGTCTGCTTCACCGTGAATACCAATGTCTATAACCTCCACGTGTATTAGTTCGTGTGTCTGGGGGGTGAGTGCGCGTCTGCGTGAGTAGGGTACGAGTGCGTCTTTACAAAGGATGACGACCCGAGCTATGCCGTTCCTATTTCTTATATACATCCTTCCACTCCATCTTTCCTTCTTTCTTCTATGCTCTCGATCTTTTTTCTCTGCATCAATCTATTCAACATTTCACTACCTACTTTTTCCAACTTTTTGCCCCCCCCCCCTCTCTCTCTCTCTCTCTGTATATAACTTACACATCTACTGCTTTACTCTCTTAATGGTGCCGCGTAATGCAATCTTCCTCTATTTAGTTCTACCGATTCTTTCGAACAAATCGAAAACTAAATAATGGAATGAATGTAAGGAATACATATATTGTTCGCGACTCCATATAAAATGAACTATAATGTTTTTCTTAAAAACATTTTTAGATTATTGCTTCCCAGCAAAAAGAAATAAATAGATAAGCTAAACTTGCGTAACAAATTCACAATATTTTATTTTCTTACATTTAAGAGTATAACAAAAACTGCGTTTTCATATAAATAGAATGTATTCAAAGATTTTGTTGTTAAAAGTATAGAGTAAATGCAAATGTATAAAAGTAAATGCAAAGTGCTCGCAAGTGTATACATAGTGGAATGCACACAACGAAAACCATAAGGCCTAGTTCACTGTAAAATTAAAATCGAAATCAAAGCGACTGAAAAGCAAAGTTTTGGAAGTTAAAAAAATTACTTACTCGATTGAAAAAGAGAGACCGAGAGGTGCAAAAGTTCCCGTGGAGCGCTCGAGGCGCGTAAAAAAGTCAAAGCGAAAATTTGCAATCATCGCCTGGCTGTATGTATCGAGCAAACAGACGCGCATAAAGATTGGAAGTCGTTCACCAATAAAACCTATTTACATTTGCGCACAATCTATATATATGCATTCCTCGAGAACCGAAAATATTTTGTAATTTGCGAAACGACGCGTCTAGTACTAACCACTCGAGGATCTCTGTGTTAAATGGCAATCCTACCACGCGTATGTGTGTATAACGTACGTGCGTATCCGAAAATTAACTAATTAGTGTACATTATTCAGACATTTTGTACCACAATTATTTTATCGCGCCGATGAATATTTCAGTGATTCTAACTACATAATGTACTTCTAACTAATTTTATACTTCTAACTCCTCTACACTCTGACCTAATACGTTCGGTTGTCTCGTTCACTAGATGTACAAACGATCTAACGTATAAGAAAGCGAAGTATAAAAATGTTAAGTATATTCATACTGTAAGTTAATTTATCTCAACATGTTTTAATCGTTATAGCAAAATGTGTTGTCATCTATTTAACAAAACTATTCGAGTTACGTCGGATAGTTAAATATTTTTTTAAATTTATCAATATTAACTTCATTAATTTTATGAAGAATATAACGTCATATAATTCTATAATTTAATACTTAATTGTATATTATTATTATTATCATTATTATTATAATTATTAAAATTTTTAATTAATGAAACATTATGTTGTTTACCAAGTGTATATATAAATATTAATTTATATACACATTATGTGTCAATAATATAAATTTTAATATTACTCGATACTGCAGAATTTAATTAATTATTATTTGTAAATTATTTGCTTAAATAATATACGTTATAGCTAGAAATATAGTTATATAATTAAATTTATTTCATTTATGATTACAAAATATAATAATAATGTTATAGGCGAAGTATATTATAGTACACGCATTAATACTACATTTAAATTGAATAAACGTACTACTTCCATTTTGTCCTTCTAATATACGTTTCGATATATTAAGTTGATTAGAAGTTTAAGAATATGCTTATCCGAGGATCTTATTTTATACAAAATATTAATTGAATTTAGTTTAATTTTGTACAATATTACAATGCATATCAATACAAGATTATTTTCAAAGCATTAATTTTAACGAGCAAACTAATAAAATATTCAACAATTATGTACATCGATTTAGTATACATATAACTGTGAATCTTTATAGTATGTTATACAAATGTTAATTGTTCTTTCTTTAATCAATTATTTAGCATCGTTCACGTAGAAACGAATCGTTGCAACAAAATATCCCGCGATGGAATATTCTGTATTTTATTTTAAATTGGTAAAGCTCTAGAATAATCGGTGAAATCCCTCGACAAAGTTTGTTCTGCCGGGAAAATTACGAAATTCCGGAGACCCAATCACGATCTATTAAAAAGCAATGAACCCGCATGGTATATAGATATATACGAAGTTTGAGCCGCGTCGGGCACATGCAGTGACAATCAACGTGACTCGCGCTCCCAAGCTGTTGAACAACGTTTCGTAGGAGGACCGATAACAAATCTGTAGGTAATCAGTTATTAGCCCGCGGCAATGCTCGAGATGTGCACACGCACACACCTAGTAAAGGACAGAGCCCACCGTATTAGCGAGGATTATTCGATAACACGATAATTGGCTGTAAATAGGCAGCGCGTATACCGTCCTCGCTCACATTTATACACACTCCCGCACGTACACGCACACTCACACGTACACTGTTGGACGGCCCTCCCGCACCCGGTAATGGATTGTTCGCAAAGTGAGCGCGCGGGCGCGTATTAACACCCCAAACCCCCTTCCGTGCCCCATCAACTCTCTCCTTATCGTTGATATATATACATATAGGTACGTGAATATGGGTGTATGTGCGTGTTGCCTCCGCGCGTGTGTCTGCGTGTGTACGGACGAATTTACACATACGCATGAGTAGGTAGACGCATATACGCACGCAAGTGGAGATCGCAAATTAAGGGGGTGAATCGCGTGCTAGCCTTACACTGGCGAGTGAAAACTTTTTCGATTCCGCGTGTTGTACGGGGGAATTTACGATGAGGAGGTCATTGTTGCTATGCGGATCGATTTCTTCGTCGCGTATACGGCTCGTTAGCGAGTTTCTGATTCTCCGAGTGGCCATTGTGACTTAAGGACCTGGTAAAAAGTGTCTCGTTCGATGTACGCGATTCCACTTTTCTTTTCTACCTCTCCTTCATTCTCCCATTTAATTTGCTGGATAAGCACCTATACACTTTTTTCCTCTCTATGAATTTTTTCCTCTTTTTACAACACATGCATGTACGCAAAAGTTTGCTTTTGGCTGCGGTTGCATCAATATTTAATTACAGTCTTTGTGTTTGTTTGTAAAATCCTTTAGGTTTCGATGTTTCGATATTTAAATTGGAAATACGGATAATAAAATATTGAAGGTATAAAACAATTATGGTATCGTTAAAAATGCAGAACCGATATGGTTTACGTGATTTTTATTTAAAAAAATTGTTGCGCAATTAATCAACGGGATATAAAAAGTGGATGGAACTTTTTATTGGAATATGTTTGCAATAAATATGCCGGGTGTTGTATTAAAAGGTTCTAATTATTCTTTCAATCAGATTATTCGTATTAATATTGGGCAATAAATTCAAATGAAATATAGAAGATCATTCTTACACGCAACCATATAACTCTTTATTGTCAATAAATTCTTACATTTTTCTCTCTAACAAAATAAAAGCGCAAGTTACAAGAAATTAATGCTGCTATTTCTCATGCAATGTAGCTGCGATATATAATCATGAGTTTGAAAAATTAGTCCCTATTTATCTTCATTAAAGTGAACAATGCACTGCATTTATATGTAAGTTTACTTAAAAATGTTTGAAAATCACGGTATATTATCCGTTGCGTATCAGTGATACTTTGTAATACTTTTCGAAATAACATTTTTACAACTTTTTGCCTTCCAAAGGGGCTTACAAGGGGAGCACTTGACCTCTTATAGAGCTTGGATCTTTTCTACTTTTGAGATATGTTTTGTATTATAAAAATATGAAAACATTTAACAATCATTATAGTGAAAATTATTTCTACTTTATAATCGCATATAACTTGGTAACAAATAGGCATGAAACCCAAATTCTGCAGAAAGCTAACAACAAGTACTTTAAATTAAAAATAAACCTTAAATCAATGTATTTGGTTTAAGGTTATGGAAATAATAATAAATGGAAGGAATTTTAACGAAAATTTAATATTCAAAATTTATTGATTTTGTAGGCCAAAATTCCTTCTATTTCTTATTTTTTCTATAACTTTGAGCCAAATATACCGATTTGAGCTTATTTTAAAAGAATTGAAACTAAGTAACCTTACCTTTCTACTGCTTTTAATTACAATTTTTATATCTATTTGTTTCCAAGTTATATGCGATTAAAGTGGAAGTAATTTTCATTGAAATTATTCTTAAATGTCGTATATAACTGTCGTGAAAATGGCCATCAGAGCGTGTTAACTCAGATTTTTTTTTACAAAACATTACAAAACATATTCCAAAGTTTGGATAAAATCCAAGCTGCAGATGTCAAATATTCCTTATGTTAGTTATTTGATTCTTGTTTTATCAATGTAAACAACTTAGATAAAGATTATATAAAACTTCCAAAAAATCTCTAAGGATACATTCGAATGTAAACACTTTAAAAAGGACTTTTGCATGAGTTTGAAAGTAGTATATAAAAGTCAAGAGAAACGAATACCAACTTTTATTCTGAAAGTTTATTCATATGACTGCGATTACAGAGTGTTCAACGGTAAATATATTATACCTAAAATTAATTTTAAAATATTACAATAAATATATTATAACCAAAAGTTAATTTTATCAGTGTTATTATAACTTGTACATGAAAGCCCTTTTTTATTATAATGTATATTATATTCCAAATATACGAGTAAATTTATTTATTTTTTTTCTTGTTCAGCACATAATGGCGAACGTTCTTATTGAGATAAACACGTTTTAATGTGAAACCCCCTTTTCTCAACTCATGCAAAATATAATAAATATGCTTTTAATAGTCCATTAGCAAAATGTATTAATTTGAATTGAAGTAATAATACATAAATTGAGATTTCGTATCAATTTTCAACCATGAGTTACAAATTTTTATTCATAATAAAGTAGAATTTGTGTGTATGTATATGCATGATGGGCATGAGTTAATCGATAGACAGAATCAATAAAATAAATGTTATCGGTGAAAAAAGGTAAGGTGTCCCACCTCATCCTCATTAAGCTCGGAATCATCGACGGAACTATTTACGAAGCATATTCCGTACAATTCCAAAAATGGAAAATGGTATTTGGGAAGGCAAGAGCCGATATGTAGGTAGAGACGAAAAATAAAAGTCAACGAGGCGCAAAGAGGCCCGGGAAAACAAAGCTCGGTAGCAGCTCTTACCCCTCATTATGCGCGCGTGTACGTACACAGCGAAATCTGCTGTACGCACTCGCGTAGAGCGTCGCGAAAGCACGGGGCACTGTATGGGGGAGAATCACTTCTGGAAATGCCAAAATCTTCTGCGTCGGCGAGCAGCCAAGCAGACCCTTTTAAAAAGCTTACGCCTGGGTGACCCCGCATGCAACCATCCTCGACTCTCTTTTGCTTTTCTCGCTCTTTCTCTCGGTGGTATTACTTTGGATTTGCGTGTGTGGGTACGCATTGAGCGACGCAAAAACTTTATATATACCCGAGAAAAGAAAGACTCTTCTGGGTATACACGTATACGCCTACTCCTCGCATCGAAAGTCAATCGGTTGTGAATACCCGCTATTGCTGCATTATGCAAACACGTACCAGACATTTGCAATTTTAGTATACCTTATGGGTATAGATATTTTAATTGAGATCGCAAAATTTGCACGTGTCAATTACTTTTAACTTATTCTTCTTTTTTGGTACCCACAATTTTAATAATCAATGAAATAAATGTTTCACACGCAGATTAGAGAAGCTTTCTATACTGAAAAAACAAATTAATGTGCTTTTAGCCAGTAGACTTGTTTTGTATAATTATATTATATTTTAATGCTTTGTTTAATCAGACAGTCAATTAGTTTTAATGTTGGATAAACACGAACTTGTGTTTTATTTTCATCCTCGGTAAATACAAGTATAAATATTAAAATTATTTGTAATTGTTCGACTTATATTCTCCATTTAGTTTGAAGTCGCATTTGTGAGAAATACAGAAGTATAATATTATATAGTAAATGTTAAAAAAATTGTGAATATATTTTTCTTGATTTTAATAGATATTTTTTTTAATAAATTCCATCCTAACTTAAAAATTATTTGTTATGCATTATACTCTATATTTATCGACTTCCAAACTTCTTATTATGTACCCTTTTCGATTAAATTTTTCTTTTATGATTTTAGAAGAAAATAAAAAAAATAGTAATAGTAAACATTGTATAATAATTTGAATGTACTAAAAGATAATAGGCTGCAAAATTTAAATAATTATGCAGATCGTGTAAGAGCGAAATAAATAAAGTAATATAAGACTGGAAGGAAAAGTCATAAATAAATAATCGCTCGTCAAGTGAAAGTAAGTAAATACTCGAATGAATAAAATAAATAACAAGCAGATTATTCCATAAGAATGGCATTTAATCAGATTTTGGGGACTTTTCGCGGATGACCGACGGGCCGTGGCGCGCATACCCCCGGAACCGGCTTAGCGGTAAGACAGAAGACTGAGATAGTACGAGAAGAGAACCGAGAGGGACGAGATTCGAGCGGTACGCTCGATTGCCGCTCCGTCGTACCGTGGCAAGAGCATTCGACTCGTGTCGGCGCTGCTATCCCGGGCTTACAACCAGCGAGAGAAATGCCGAGGGCCGAGAGATAAAGAAGGACGCGCACAAGAGAGACACGGATAGTTAAGTGGTAACTGGTAAGCGTGGAAGGAAGATAGCCCGCGAGAGAGAGAAGGAGAAGAGGCGAGAACGAAGAAGAAGAGTCGGAGAGGGAGAGGCAGTCGCCGAGGTGAAAAAAAAGAAGAGGAGAGAAACCGGCCGTGACTTCGTGCGGCTCTCTGATATCGAGTATTACGTATCAGGACTCGGATGCTCCTGCTGTTGCTGGTGATGATGGTGGTGGTGGTGGTGGTGGTGGTGGTAGTGGTAGTGGTGGTTGTGGGTGCTCCGTAGCTGGTGAGCGGCGTCGCCCGTGCACTCGGCATATATACACGGTGTCTCGGTTCTGACTTTGGCACCGGATACTCAAACGCATACAAACGCGATAAGGAGGCAGGATCGTTTTCAACCACGATCATCCTCTCTTTTTGCCCGTGTGCCATTTTCTTGCTGCTGCACTCGGTTCTCTTGCTGCACGCGAAACCGCGACCTTAAGCAGATTATCCGTTGATCGTTCCAAGGAAAATTTCTGCTATCAGCCTTGATCTCGAGTCAATTTTTACTTGATGCCAGGTTAAGGTCGATCCTCTATTTATACGTCGATCTTAGACTATGGGAATTTTTCCTTTTACCTCGTACCTTCGGGTGCGTTATTTATCATCTTTATACCTTGCGGTTGTAAATCACCGATGTGTACGATAATTGGAGCTTTAAAAATTTTTGACCGCCGTATCTTGAGTTTGCATCACTGGAATGCCAGGAAGCACACACTCGTACATGCGCCTTCAAAATTACATTTCTCTTCCGTCTTCAACGATCTTTAGCAGCCTTTGATCAATTTATTTATTTAATATTTTAATTACTGTTGAAATGTTATACGAGAAGGCACGGTGCATGTAAATAATTATTGCCCACTATTACTTATCTTATTTCACTTTTTTCAATTAAATATATATACCATATAGACACACACACACTTACATAAACTACAATTGTAAAGATGAGAAATAATGTAGTTATCGTTTGTAGCGCGAAACTATTTACAAATATAAATAAAAAAAGTTGCTTAAATAAATATAATAAGTATGCTTAATTTTCGTAAGATTCGTGTAAATAAATATAAATTATATAGTATATTTTATAATTATACTTTATTATTATTAAAATGTATATTTGGTGTCTTTTAACGTTTTAAAACGTAGAGCGAGTTCCTAGAATGCATTTACTTGGACGTAAGGCAACGTTAGCGTTTAAGACTGTACCCATAAATTTCCCAGATTTACCGACTAGGTAGTTTGAGCCTCGTAAAAATTTACTAATAAAAATTTTCTCTTACTCTTAGATATATATATCCATTAAATTCAAGAATCAATAAATGTAAAAATAGAAAGGAAAATCTTCACCCCAAGTATATAGAGAAGCACGAGAACCCTAACAAAACAAGGTGTAACGCGTGAACTGTAGTATATTTGTGTGTGTGTGTGCGTGCGCGTGTAAAACGTCAACGCCGGTAGAATTACTCTCGGTCCGTACAACACCGGAAATCGAGATGGAGAAACACCGACTGCTATATAGGTCGGTCACGTCTGTCAAAATAATATTAGGAAATAAAGTTTGAAAATTCTTTCTCGAGAGAGTATGTAATCTTTGGAGAGAGGTAGTGTATATAAGTGCGAGAGAAGCATTGCGGAACAATATACTCGTGCCACCCTATATATAGTGATCCCGAGTGAAAATCTCGGTACTCTGTTGCGCTCCACGCACGCGCTGCGAATCGCTGTATACTTACTCCTCTCTCGCCTTGCCCTCCTTCTCACCTCCCTCTTTCTTCCTTTCTTTTTCTTTCACTCGCCCTTTTGCCCTTCTCCAGCCTTCGGCTTCTTTCCAACTCTCTCTCTCTCTCTCTCTCTTTGCATTATTGGGAAAGACGCATTTTATAAAATGGCATTCCCGTTTCATCTCTCGGGAATCTTGACTTTGACTGATTTTCACTAAAAATTACATGAAATATTATCGTATTTAAGTTTATTAATTAACGACAATTCGTGTTGTTAAAAGATAATTTATTTATGTTCAAAGAATTAAAGATTAGCATGTGTACGTTCTTGAAAGCGTAACTGCAATTTTGATTTTAAAATATCGTTAAGCACAAATGCTTAAAGGTTTTTACTTTAACAAATTACAATGAATACCGTGTATACCAATGTTTCTTCAGAAACACAATACGCAAATGGTATAATAATGATATTGTAAATGTTTTAAATTCTTGGTATTCATCTTCTAAATCGTTGAAAAGCTCGAAGAAATTCCAATAACGGTATTAAATGGCATAAACGAAGGTAATATAACGTAAGAGAAAACTCGAATCCCTCTTTACCAAACCATAATTTAATTTTCTTAATGCTCGACTAATTATAACTACCTTCTTCCCCTCTTTCTCTTTCTCTAGATTTGTTATCAGGTTAGTTGTTATATAGTTAAAACGTGATCTACTCCTTGACATTTTCACGCGATTCTCAACAAGACCACTTTATTCCGCGTTAATTGATATTGAAGGTGCAACTACAAAAATGAAATGAAATGCATTGTTAATACGTCGGGTCGGGCAGAGTCTCTAATTTGTTAAAAGTAAAATCCCTATCTCTCTTTAGCCCTTGTGTATTTATATTTCGGACTGGTTATATGGAAGAGGAGGAATACGACCCTCCACGAGTTCGTGATGCTTTTGCAACGCACGCGCGCAGAGCCGTCTGCCGAGCCCGCGAGGCACTTCGCGCATATATATACACTCGGTGTACTTTCGTGTTTTCGCTCGTCTCTCCATATACCCAGGGAATCGGCTGTCTGGCATGCGCACGGAAATTATTCGTTGTCGAACTCTTTAGTTTTTCTCTATCTTTTGTTATTTCTTCTTTTTTTCCATTTCTGCAAATTTTAAGAGCTATTCTCTTGAAATATTTCAAAGGCCAATTTCCCTCGGTTAGATGAGAAAAAGAAAAATACGTTTCTTTGTTATAGTGTTTATTGTACTCACTCAACTTGTCGTTACTTTCTGTATAGTAAACTGTTTACTTATATTTATTCAATCTTTCGAAGGCTCTTAAAGATGTGTTAGATCTCGTGCTGTTTTAAAATTAATATTTATGAGAAACTGATCATACAGTAGAGTATATAGAAACATATCTATTTTGTTAGTTTCATCATAATTTTTTGTAAAATATATTTTATACTCGATTTTAAATGATAGAGTAACTTATTCATAGAAAATATTTTTCTCACGTATAATAATAATTGCATGTATCACACATATATATATAAGAGTAAGTTTAGTTATTTGAGAAGGATTTTCAACCTGTCAGCTCTAAAATACTTTAATAAATCTAAAACTAAGGTAATTAAATTTCAAACTGTACGATCGTGTAATGAATCAAATAAATTACTTTAAATAAGTTGAGAGTTGTATCTGTTTTAAAGTAGGTAAGAGATAGAGTTTATTTTAATTTTTGACTAATTATCGAAAGAAATGTGGGTCGGAAGGTATTCGTATATACTTAAAAGTCTAAATAACGACTGTAAATGTTGTTCTTCCATCCTTGTATTATATACCTTCAACTCGACAGTTTTACCGTCAAGTGATATAAATTAGGGCATAAGTCGTGTAATAAAATGAATAACCGATAATAATGCTTATACTTTAAATGAAATAAAATGCTTGATTAATAGAATAATGAAGAAGTATAAAAATTAATTCCATCACATTAAGCGTTTATCTGTAAAAATAAATAAAAACGTCAGAATGGAGGAAATGGCAGTTATAATGATAAACTTTTCATTTTCCGTCATCACACTTTAGTATTCCCGTTACGAGTTTACGTGTTTCGTCCACCTCCTACTTTCTCTCTCTTTCTCCCTCGATTTCCGAAACTCTTGAGGGTGCAGACGTCCCTTGGGATGCTAACTCGGCCCCGGTTTCTCTCCACTTTTTCGATCCGGAAGTTGGATGGGGTCGCAGACTAAAGGTCAGGTAGAACGGATATGAAATGTGAAAAATTGGATATGGGAGGATAGATGCAAAAGTCTAAATCCCGTCTAGAATATACACCCACGTATACGTACAAATCTAACACAGACGTACACGCGTAGTACCTACCTCATATTTAACATTTCGAATTGCTTGGTAAGTTTATATTTCGTGTTATAACTTGTTTTGTAAAAAAAAGAATAGTAAAAAAAATAAATATGTATTCGAGTGCAATCATTTTTACCTTCGCGAAATAAGAAGCCTCGTATAAGCTTACCCGGATAAAACGTATGTTGAGCACGTAGTCGCTTGCGCAGCTGCAATCACACACGTAGACTGGACATTTTTATATGCTATGCCCCTTTGATGGAGGTTCGTAAAATGATCGTTTCGTTCCTCCTCCACACTTTTCTATAGATTCGACTTCGCTCGATTCTTGTAAATGTGGTTTTCGCGGGATTGTATAATGTATTTAAATGATTCGTGAAATACGTAAAAAGAATCTTTTTCTTCTAAAATTTTAGTACCTTTGAATCTCACACTTTTTATGGATACGTAATGATTCTCCTACATTTGAAAAGCGGGTAAAGCGCATTTCTATATAATGGGATGGGATACGAGATCCTATGTTCCGATTTTTTAAGAATAATTATTATTGTGGAGATACAGTAAAATATCACAGTGCAATAATTGTATGAAAATAATTGTTTGTCAAACATTTAACAACGAGATAAACTATTTTATTCCGAAAAGTAATTACAAAGCATTTTTCTTACAAAAAGAAATTAACGGGAATGGAATCCAAGTTGAATTACGCCAGGACTGCTGCTTATTCACATTTCGCACACGCAGAATCTGCGATAACAAAGTGCGCATTACACACGAAAATTCCTAAAAAGTAATAAGAAAATAGTCCGCCGCATAGCCGTGGCTGGAAACAAAACTTTTGTTCAATGCCAATTTCCAACTTTCCACTTTCCGCATGAAAAAAAGCCAAAACTCTTTTATTACGTTCTATCTCACCTTTTCTCTTACGTACGGTGGCACGTTTCCTCCCGGCATTTCTCGACTTCCATATATATACAGATATACACGTTTTTCCTTTACATCTTTTTTTCTTATTTTGATCTGCTCATATCATGGTATATACAACATTAACTAATCAATAGTGGCTAAAATAATATTTTTGTTACATATTTATATTGTTACAGGTTTAAATCAGTATTGTAATTCTCGGTTAGTATCGAAACATAGTATTAATATTTATAAAAAAGTGTAAAAATGTTTTTGAATTTTTTACTCGAGTGATTACCGTTTCGATCAGTAATATATCTATATTTATCTACATACAAAGCTATTGTTGAATTGTTATAGTATAGTATGAAACAAGTAAAGAATCTGGATATCAAGTAAATGTAATATCAGACACTGATTTATTTTTTCGAGTGAGATTAAAAATTACTTTTCTTTAATAATTGTTGATTTTTCTTATTTTACAGAACATTTATCTTTGTATAAATTTTTTTTTAAATAGTATATCCACGGCTGTACGAAATAACGGTAAATATTTATTTATATTCGCAGTTCTTCAATTAATTACATCAAAGTATTATTAAACTTTTGAGCGCAATATCGATACCAACATTTTGTAGTTGGATGAAATTTGTTATTTAAATTAGTAAGTTACAAATGTTTAAATTTAAAGATTTCCTGAGATCGCAATAAAATAACTTTAATACTATCTTTGTAATTAATAATAACTTAACAGACTAGTTGGGTATCTATAAAATAAATGTGCATTCGCAAAAGTATTACGTAAATATTGGTGAAAAAGACGAGAGTACACTCGAGTATAAATTGACCAATAAATCGCAGCGACCCTAGCTCTTTTTCTAATAGCGATCGAGACGCGTGTTTCTCGAACGAAAGAATATCGAAGGTACAAGTGAATAAAGAGTCAAGACATCGACGAGCAGAGAAATACAAAGTGAGAGAGAAAAGGGAAAAAGCGAACGCGTTGCCTCAGAATCCGAAAAAGCACGGTCTTGCCATTTTTGTCGAAGATCTCTATAATAGGCGACCATTTGTTGACGGCCGCGCGCCGTAAAGTGTATCCGCTTCGGGTGCGTTTCTTTCTCCGAGTGCTTTTAAAGTGATGAGAATCATTGTGAGGCTTTTTCGACCACCCCCGCGTCACTTTTCTCTTCCTTCTCTTTTTTTACACCACGTCTTGCTGTACCTTTTTCTTTTTACAACCCTTCAGAGCCCGCGTTTCTCCCTTTTGATTTCTCTTCCCTCCGTGCCCTCAATCTTTTCTTTACATTAAGCTATCTTTCACGCGTACACGTGCGAATCTACCTATCCAAACATATAGATTTATACGTGTATATGTGACTCTCGTGAATGTCAGGGCGTATACCTTGACTCATTGTTCGAGATAGGGTGATTGACTCGCCTTTTCGAACAATGCAGAATTTGATGTGCTAGAATGTTATTGTCGGTTCTCTATGAAAACATGAGGCATTTTACAGACGACGGTACAACAATACAATTGAGACAATGCTAACGCGTTATAGATAATACATAACAAATAATGGATAATAGTTATTCGATCGTATGTTAACGTTGCGATGTAATCTTTGAGATAATTTTCTCCAGTGTATTTTTCAGATACGCAATCTAGGCTGCACAGCTTTTCATTGTTTCTTCTTGCTTCTAACGTGATGTTTTGTGCCTTATACTTTTTAGATCCATTTACCAGCATTGGAATATATATACTATTATACATATATAATGTTTAATTATAATAAAATCAAATTTTCTTATAAATAACGTATGATTACAAACATATTTTGAGGGTTAATGTTAGATTGATTTTACAAAATAGTAGATTGAAAATTGTGTTTTATATATCGTTTACTATATTAAATTATAATTTTACGATGGTATACTTACATCTAAGAAAACTATCACCTAACATCGCGAACAAATCATAAATATTTAATAAAGTCAAATATTTAATCAAGACATAAATAATCAATCGAATATACATGTACTCTTGTTTTAATAAATCAGAAATTTAATAGAACGTATACATGTACACCCTACGCCCATTAATTGATTTTGAAAATTTCGAAACTTTATTGACTGATTACCATATAGTTACAACTTTCTCATTGCGTATTTCAAAATCGTTCGGACAGAAAGACCTTCCACTGATTTTACATTTACATTTTATTTTATCTGAGTTACTCAAAAATGTAAGAACACTGAAAAAGAAAATAGAAGCACCAAAGTGAATATACATCCATTCTAACCACACGAAAATCCACTCGATTCGTAGAGTACAATTCGAGTTTAAAACATTAAACGCATGTCCGTCTAGCTTTAAAATTCTCTTTTTCTACGGTCGTTGTCTCTCGCCTGTCGACCACGCTTCGTGTCTATCGACCTAAAAGCCGTGTGCGGTCTACGATGTGGCCGCAAGTCGAAAAAAACGACGTCGACGACGACACGCGCGCGCGGTCTCTTTGCGGTCGCAAGAGAAGGGTTTTGCGCGCATCCTTATATACCTCGTATATTCTCTATATACGTATGATGCGTTTCGCAAAGACTGAACTGTGCGCTTGTTCATTCTAAGTGAATAAATAACCCTTCGTATGTGCATATGCATATACTCTGCCCAACCAGTACTTCTAACTGCTCGTCGTTTCGAATGCGAATGAGTGAATGAGTGAATGTGAATAGATTATGATTGAATAAAAGATTATGAAGGATTAGACAATTATATCATATTATTATTGTTGATAATTTATTTTTATTTATATAAACACCTCTTAGATAGATTTTTTTATTTACGACGTTAATATTGATTCATGTACAAATAATGCAATTGTCAAAGATATGATAAAATATAGTTTGTACTATAGCTATAAATGTAAATTTAATTTATTCATATACACTTCATTTCTCTGGGCTAAACAAATCGCTGTAAAAAATCTATGTAAATCGTATATTTTTATTACATTTTTTATAAAATTAATAAAAGAATGTTAATGATATACTTTATATTTATTTTGATATAAATAAATATTTATAAATCCAAAAATTATCTATTTATATTTATTCAATCGACGTATATTGTATATAATAATAATACATATATTTACCAGCATATAATTAACTTAAATCCAAGTTTTATTGGAATAGTATAAGTATTAAATTTATGCTGTTTTTATGATAGATGATACGAATTAAATAATTAAAATAAACTGGAATTTTTTTACTAAGTGTAGGCCGTAATAGCTAAATTTCTGCTACACCTATGCATCCGTCTTATAAAAAAATAATTTGATTTATTGCTGTAATAAATTAAAAAATATTGTATAATAGTGTATTTTAAAAGAATTTTGAAGTATTAACGTCCCGTAAAAAAATTTCTTGACGTTGTTTACGATTTTGTGGATTATAGATACGTGGACATTTGCCAAGAACACAGATAGACCATACCGGTATGGTGTATGGGAATATAATTTTTATACACTTCTCGTAAATTTAAATGGACCATTTAGATTCGATAAATGGCTAATGTAATTACATTGCGAACAATAGGTTTCATTTTTTCCATGACTTTTACAACCTGTGATACCTATTGCAACGGGCAATATTATATATTTTTATGGATAACCATCGACTATTATACAGCCTAATGGATGTGTAATGCAATATTATACATGAGATTTTATTACGCGAGTCTTATGGTATGTATAACTTCATTTCTTTATCACAAATGATATGAATATTATAAAATATAAAATATCTTTTGAAAAATATTTAACTGTGTAATTTACACGAGTGTCGTGGGTCGAATTATTACACAAAAATATTAAATTTCGTACTCTGCGGTTACAAAGAAACAAATATCGTAAAGTGAAATGTAACAACGTCATTCGAAGGTACATAAACTGAAATATGCTTTTAATTAATTACGAACAATATTACAGATATTATGGGAAAGCTATTTGATTGTCAATATTTTATTTTAATGGCACCACATTAATATTAAAATTTCTGCTTGTGTATTAACCACGTATGGCTTCAATTGTTACAAAGTGTTATACGTGAGCATATAAAAAAGATTATGTGTTTACATTTGAAATTTATAATTACTTATTCAGGAGTGCGATAAACTTTCTTTCTTATAATAAACAGTGTCATTGAACGTGCATCACAAAACACCTCAAGTGTGACTGGAAAAAAATCGATTCACTGTTTCTACATTTGCTTGGTCAAGGTAACATAATTGCTTTTCTTGCGCCAGCTTACTAAAATTAAAATTTGAAAAAGCACGTAACATTAGGTTTTTTGATACGCTTAAAAGTCTTTTAAAACTTTGTTAAAAGACCCAACAACGCGTGTAAAACAAACGTAAGTTTAAGAAAACGGCAGTTCTTAATTGCTAATTAGTAGCGCAACTTTTCCAGCGCGAAAAAACCCACGACTCCGAAATCGTACACTTACCTGGGGCTCGCCGAGTTCACTCCCTCGTCACCGCGAGAATTCGACTCCGCGGTGCCTCGTTACAATTGTTACTCTAGACGAGATTCGCAGGTAGGTATAAGGAAGCGGAGCCTCTTTTGACTTGACTGCTGTAAAACCAAGAGAAAAAGGGAGAGCGAGTACCTTGTCTTTGCTCTCTCACTCTCACACACACACTCTCTCTCTCACTGGCTTGGCTTTGAGATACTCGCGAAGTATGGTTCTAGACTCTCACATTGCTCCTTCCCTACCCTTTTAAGCGAATGTAATTGTCTTGGGGATGAGTTTACGAGGAAGCTTCTCTCAAAGACGGTAAGGGAGGTATTCTTTGACTTTGGATGGATGGGAATCTTTAGTAAATCGGTTCATTCCTTTCGTTGGTAATAATTGTTTCAAATCAGATGACAGCATTTCCGCTTTTGTTAGATCCTATGGTGTAAAAGTTAATTAGTACTCTATGTTTTATTATTGAAATTAACAGTTTAAATGTATAGAACCTATTCAATTCCTGGAGTAAAGCCCATTTTAATGTTTTAAGAACGGCTGTTATAGCTTATAAGTTCATTTCTAACCATTTTTAAAAAGTGGTAAAATTATATCTCAAAAATAATTAAAAATAAGTTCAAATAGTTTTACTTACACTGCTTGGGAAGATATCGGCAAATTAAAGAATTTTATATAATGGTGCACGCAAATATCTTTATATTAACGTTATAGAATCTTCTGTAGTGTACTTACAATGAAGGATTAGTTTTACTTCAAGTCTTGCATATGTAAAACATAGAACCTATTAATTGTGACCTTTAATAAAAATTTATACACATGCATATACCTTTTAAATATTCAATAGGTACTACTGTGTATAATGAAAAAAGCATTAAAAATATATTAAAAAATCTTTAAGTAAATGAATTTTCGTGAAACGTTTAATTTCTTATCAAAGGCTATAAGTAACGAGAATAATCTGTACTTCGTACTTAATTTTATAACTTTATACACGATATTCCTCGTCAGCTTATAAAAACTCACCGTCGGCTAATATGCAAATTCCGTCTCTATTTAGGTTCCAGGTGAACCAGGTTAGCTTTTTTCGTTGCCTCGAAGCTTATATCTTTCATCAGATATAAAACAATCGCGATTACTCTCCCAGTTTCTCCCTCTTCCTCTATACAAGCGCGATAATCCCGCTAATTTGCTCCGGGTTGCCGTCGATTTGCTTTTTTTCTTCTACTTCCCTATGTCGCTTACGCGCGTTAAGCTGCACTACGTCTGATGAATTTCACGTTAAATCTTTTAAAACATCTTTAATTTGTAAATAATTATACATTTCTGAATAATAAAATGTATAATCGATAGGCGCAATTGGTCCAATATAAAAATATTTTGTAAAGGGAAGATGTAGGACGTACGAAGGTATACCATCTGTAAGCGATACCGGTCAAAGAATTCAGGTAATTTCAGTTTCGCTGGCGGTCCATATTCGAAGCACGAAAGCTAGCATATGTAAATTCACGCCCGCGTGCAGTAGTTTAACGGGCCGTCTGGGCATAAATTACTTGCCGGCGGCTTTAATGGACCATCGTCCGGCATTAATGGGAAATAAATGAGAGATTATCGGGTATCAAACTGCCCTGTGGCAGGCTCCGCGCTTCGGTGATTCTCTTCGACTAGGCGCAACCTCGCAGATGAGAATTTACTACTTGACCCTTTCTGCATGTACGTTCCTACATATAGGTATATATGTGCATACGTCTACCTATCTATATATACCTCCCGTGTGTACGTGTGCACTCGACCAGATGGAGATAGAGGAAGCGAATCGAACCTCGTACTCGAGTTGCGTCGAGACCAAAATTGCCTATTGGACAGGTATTGGATTGTACGTGCAAAATAAGATGATCTCTAGTATTACGTGCCTATCTCCTCCAACTATGTGCGAGTAAATACTTTCTTTAAAAATTTCTCTTGCGACCAACAAACTTTACTATTAGTTTATCATTTTATCAACATTACATCCCTAGTAGAAATCAGACCATAAAATACCCAATAAATGGCCAATTATTGCAAATTTAGAGTTTTATTTAACCTTCAAACGGTAAATTTCTACTAGGGATTGTCGATAGTATTTTTACTTTTTTTTTCTATTTTTTATTGTCATCTTAGTAGATTTAATTATTATTTTTAAAAAGATTTACCGTTTACTGTGAAAATTAGAATAAATATTGGTTACGTTACTCTCCGTTGAGCGAGGCAAAGATAATAAAATTTTCAGAAAAGTTACGGCAGCAACGTACTCGATAAATCACGGTTTTATCTTGCGCTTTGTCTGTTATAAGATAAAATAGTTTAACACGGCTATCGATTTTAAAATAAAGAAACTGGCAAACTGATACATTTTTCATCAAAACTTTCTTCTTGTATTTGCTCAAGATGAATTTATTTTCTCTTTTTCTTTTATTAAATAAGCGATCATCATTTTGTAATAATCGAATGTTTTAGATACACCGATTAATAAGACTCTTTTTCGTCATAAGCTAAAATTTTCTAAGTCGTTCTTCTGTACACTTGAGAACGTAATGTGTACGATGCAATTGAACACGTAAATTATTCCAAAACTCATTAGATGCCCGATATATTATATGGTTCAAATTTAATTTCAAGTAGTGATATCCATACTAAATTCGTATAATAATTAGATAGATAAATTTAGAATTTTGCCGTACACACGTATACTGAACGCCTTTGCAGTGGAAATTAACGATATAAAATCCGGATAATATCGTACATTTACCGAAGAGGAACATTATTTGCATACGAATTTGGTGTATCGGGTTAATTTTGCATTTGCGAACGAAGAAAAAGATAAAGATTTCGGATGGGTCTCGTTGTTTCAACTCCCTAATCAGAAGCCAGCACAGGGCAGAAACCTTTTACCTAATTAACGCGAAGGAGTCGCTCGATTTCCAATCACCGTCGGTTACGCGAAACCGAACGCGACAGCGCAATTATCTCGGGTGCTGACTCGTCGTAGCCCATAAGACTCGGGCAACTTTCATCGAGGAGGGCTCTGCTACCTTTTTTTCCTGCTCGCGGATCCTCGCGCCCAGACGATTATTCAATTAATGTCCTCCCGAGAACGGGCAGACCCGCTCATTTAATTAAAGTCCGCTCGGACGCCCCATTGCCACAGCATCGTCGGAGCAAATCGAATCAGGCTCGTCCGTTGTCTGTCTCCGCGTTTTCCTGGATGCGTGTGAGTGAGAGTGCGAGTGTGGCTTTGGGTACCGTGGTTGATCGAATTCCGATAATTCGCGGGCATCCACGACAACTTGGTCAGAGCTTCTGTTTAAGCTAGATCCTGCGGGATTTTTACTTTTTGCGTTACGTGAACTTGAACGTATCAGGGGTGATTTAAACATGGTCAAGTTTTACAAGTATCTTATTGTTCTTTGGTATAGTACTCATTCTCAGATAATTATTTATACTCTACAGTAATATTTTTTATGTGTTATATATGGTAAAAATTAACGAAAAGGTAAAAATTAAACAAAAGCAAGTATTATAATAAGCAGTTTTGTAGAGATTTTATGATAGTGTATTTAACAGTTTATGGCGTATTTCTCTCATAGTTAACCGTACAGTGTTACATTGACTTCATGCGTTCCGATGCTTTAAAAATGATTTTACCGTGTTAACGACAAGAAATCGAATGAGAACGAACAACGTCAATTGAATAAGTGAATATTTCATGATTTTTATATCTTTGATTCAAAACAGTGCTGAATTTACGTGGGAATGTGCCGAGAGACTTTCAGAGATTATAATACAGGGCACACTACAGTCTTTTAGCACTCGAAACTTGTATTAAAAAAAATCCCCAACTTTCGCACGATCACGAAGTTTGAAACTGAAAAAGCATCCATAAAAAGACTACTCAACACGCCTCTTCTCAGTCTCTCTCACGATTCCTCGCGAGAACATCACCGGCGCAATGAAAGATTGTGTATATATATATATATATGTATATAATATGATCTTTGAAAAAAATGCGTTCCTCCCGTAGCAATCGTTAAACTCCTAGAGAAAATCATTGTACGAGATATTTTCACCGTCTAATTCTTCACATCCCACCTACATTGCTAAATGAAAGAGCATGAAGCTAAATCGGTCAGTGAAGTTAATATAGAATTTTTGTAGTTTCTCTAAAATAATCTTTTGATGGATGTATTAAGTTAATAAGCTTTTAAAGGTTCCATAACATTTTTTGGACGGAAATTAATATGATACAATATGACCGTATGTTATATTATTATTATTTTGAAGTATAGATAGATTTAGGGTACTCGATATATGTATATACATATACATGTTTAAGATACATTTTACAGAATCATTACACGGAAGTACCGTATATTACAACCATCCCGAAAATTTTAACATTTTGAACAATCTCTTATTTATACGTAAAAGTACATTTAAATTTATGTTTTAGTATGTAAACAAATTAATTAAATAATTCTAAATATTCACTACTGATTGAGCTAAAATTTATACAGGATAGCTTTCTCACAATTGGATAAAAACGTCACTTTTGCTTTGCTATTAATATTGTTCATGATATTGATATTAACTTGTTCTTAGTTTTTATTTGATATGTAAGTATAATAATAATATCAAAGAAATTATAATTTTACTAGCTACATTCACAAATTGGCTTAATTTTATTAATAATTTATTGCACCAGTTTCGTTTCCATTATATAAAAGGGGCGATATCTAAAGCGTTAATTATTATTATTAACATAAATTAATTGAATTTCGAAGTAAATACAATATGATTAATCTACATAGCATATGCATACGCAGTCCTAATGATAATATTGCAATGAATATGTATAAGGATAGTATTAATTATAGATAGTATTTGTTTAAATAGACGTCATATTTGGTGAAAGTTAGCATTTACATTAATATATATATATATATATATATATATATATATATATATATATATATATCACCGAATGAATAAATTTAAATATTTAAGAATTAATACGTTACTTTATTTTGATAACATTTCGTAAAGTATTGTTGACTGTTAGTTTACTTATAAAATCTAACTCGCTACAGTACTATCTTAACCTGAATAACTTGAAAAATGTAAATCGATGAATGATTAAAAAACAACGGCAGATTTAAAATTTTCGTTAAAGCGACGAAATAGCATAAAAATCTCCCTAACGGAGTGAAAGCAATGCGATCGTCGCTGTGGCGACGATAACATCTCACCAGCCCTGTCTTCATAATCGAGCACCGACACTCGAATCGTTCGAGTGGAGGATATACTCCCGGGGCTGACGAGTGTCCTTATTATATGCTTCCCTTCGGTAGTCCTCCCGCGGTTCGTTCTTGCCTGTTCCCACGCTTTGTTTCACCCTACTGCTGTGGCTGCGGCTGCTGCTGCTCCTGCTCCTGCTGCTATTGCTCCTCGTGCCTCTTCCTATATCTACTTTTGGATCGTCGATTTTTTTTCTTCTATCCTTCGACGCCTCTTATTTCGATTACTGCTCCTAGCTTTTTCAGTCCTGGTTTGGTTTTATTTTCTCTTTCCTGGTACGTTTCTATATACATTCTGTCATTACAGAACGATTACTTCTAAACATTTAGAGATTATTTCCAGTGGTATTAAAAAAGTATTCCGGTTTCAGTATACGATGTTTCACGGACCAAATCGAGGAAGCTTAACCGTTAAGTGTCATTTTTTTACTGTATGTTAATTTACTGCATTTAAAAGTATCTCTTTTCAGAAAATTCAATTTGATGTTTTTTATTAATTTCACTAATGTTTATTACTTGGTCAATTACATAAAATTTATTTTCGTTTCCAATTAAATAACAACTGGCCAGTAGTTTTTTAAAATGTTTATAAAAGATTATCGTTATTCTTGTCCTTACAAAAATAAGTCGTCATTTTAAAATATACTTATACAAATTACACTGCTCAAATTGAAAAATTGAATACAATTGCAAATAACTGGATTATTTTCGCTATCTCCTTACCACTCTCTTTTCTCTGTTATTCAATAAATTTCTCTTTCTTTTGTGTGCCTTTGTTTTATCTCTCGTGTATTCGTATATTTTTTTTTATATTCGCTCGACCTGTTCCTTTTTCCTCTCTTCTACTATATCATTACCACGTCATTTCTTTCTTCTCAGCGTCTTACACAATTTTCACGTCTGCTTTTTTCCTCTCTAATTTCAGGGTCCCACTCGTTCTCCGTCCCTGAATAAACGCTTCGCCTGCAAATTGAAAAAAGCGAAGATAAATCTCTTTTTCTATTATTTAATAATATCAAACGTTCAGTCAAGTTTCTCTCTTTGCCCATTTTAAAAGAAAAATTATCTTCCATAAAGTTCAATCGTTAAATACTATTTCCATAAATAATTTCTCAAATTACATAAAAACTCGGTAAAATAGAGAAAGGTGAATAGGTAAACATTTCAAAGAATCAACGGTATTCTATTGAATAATAATATTCAAACGTGTAGCTATATCGATCGGAGAGTATCGCAAAACTTTGTTATTTAGAATAAAATGAAATAAAAAAGTAAAATATAGCTAGGGAACTAAGAAGAGAAAACTGATTTTCCGTTCGAGTCGTGCAGACCTTCTCTTTCTTTACCTCGTCTCCTTATCTCGACTCGTTTCTCCTTCGTCCGTCTCGCTCGGATTCTTCTCCTCATCGAGCGCCGTGTCGCTTTTCCAAGTTCGCGCAAATTTGTCTTTTCATTATTCCTCGTTTTTAACGGCGTCGCCTCGACGCGACCGCCGCCTTATATTGTTTTCTCCCGATCTCCGGCGGCGTTCCTTCACGTCGGAAATGAGAGCGAGAAAAGTCCGTGAAATCTTTTTGTGACACGACCCGAGGGGCGGCGATCTCTTTTTTACATTTATGCGCACCGCTTAAGATCCGCCATTTTTAAAGAATTTTTTTTTCTTCTATATACCTCTTTTTTCCTTCTAGAGCTTCTGAATTAGGAAATAGGAATAAAGGAGGTGCGGCCGTATTCGATATTATATTCAAAAGAGCCAACGAATCGACGCAGAAAAGTTTCCGAGTCCAAGTGTAATTGCTTATGCTTTCGGAGAGGGGAATGGAACGAATTCGCTATCCATTCGCTTTCTTTTCTTTTTCTTTTCACCAATGCTTTGTCTCGAGGGTTAATGAAAGTATTTAGATATTGTCGTTTTCCTTTTCGACCGAGAAAAATGTTACGGCTAGAGCGCTTTATATCTTTAATTAGTGGGTTTCTTTCTGCTAATTTATGCGACGTGAAAAAGAATTGAACGGAATTATGCAAATTAGGTATACATAATTTTTTTTTACAAATATCAATAATTTCACATTTTTTGTATTATTTAAACAAAGGGAAGAAACAGACGATATGCCTCAGTTTTTGCAGTTAGTTATTGTATGCTATGTATTTCAACATATGTAGTACTATTAGACTGTCTAGAAGCTTTTACGCGAACTTCATGTAGACTACACGGCAAAACATCTATTAATACTGTACTACATTTATTAGTGCTTTATACAATAATGAAGTATTTATCGAATTAAATATTTTATTTGAAGTAAAAATATATTATTAAATTTTAATGTAATTGTAAAAGTAATTATCTAACGATTAATCTAAATTTTCCCCATTGTGAATATTATATCGCTTTTTACACTTACATTCAAGATTCACTAAATTATGAATTATAATAAAACGAATAATATATAATAATTCTAACGATATAATTATTTTTTTTGTTTCAGGTAAGAAATATTATCCACAATATGCTATTCAATAGAGTAAGGAACATGTAAGTATCATCATTAGCAGTAAATTGTACAAAATCCTTGGTGTAAAAAGAGTGTAAAAGAAATATATGGTGTAATAATCCATTTGTTAAGTTTGAAAAATACTTATGGATTAATAACTGGAGAATTTATCAAGAAAATCGGGTGTATGTATCTGAAAATAAAATAACGAAAACCCAATGAAAAAGGTGAACCACATGTTTACACGAACAGTCGTCCCGCCTGAAATTCGCAAGCTCGACCGCCTGTGCGACGGTAACAACACCGTATGGTCCTCCTCTTTACTCGCGTGTGCGCGCGCTCACGTAAACGCATCTCGTAAATTCCTGGTGTGTACAAATGGTGTACACTCGCGTAATTGTTCCCAGAGACCGAGACTCGGGCGCGAATTCCTGAATACTCGAGCGTTAATTTACAGCAAGCTAATCGGTGAAATCTGGGCTTGCGATACGTTTGGTAACGTGGGCGCACGCACAAAGCCGATCCTGGACTTTGTCCGTGTGGCTTTTGGGAATATCGTTGATGCTGGATTTCTTTTTTTTCTCCATTGGGGGTTTCTCTCTCTTTCTCTCTCTTATTTGCAACTCTCGAGCGAGATTCCGCGACCATTGTTTTTTTCGGACATTTCGAGTGACGAATATTATTTCACTAGTTTTTGTATTCAATTGTTATTAAAGTATTTAGTGTCTCGAATAAAATTAAATTTATTTTTATTATTTCTATTGTTATTTTCCAATGTTTTTATTCATTGAATTTATTTTATTTTAATATATTAATTTATTAATGTTTTTAATGGTCCGAATAAGGTTTTAGAAAACGTAAGTATACTTCGTACTGTAAAAATAATTTTATAACTTATACCCAGTAATTTTAAGCATCATAAACTGATATATTACGTATATTTACTTCGCTCTCTGTTCTTATTTATATTATTGCGTAATTATTGAAATATTCTGATTTCCGCGTAGATATTAAGTCATTGCCATATAAAATTGATTTGATTCAAACGTTACAACAAACATTTGCATAAAAAGCAGCTATATTCATCTGTATATATATACATCTGATGATCATTTTAAAATATTATCATATTGTTATTGAGATGTATAAAAGCTACATCCGTTTTCAAATTATTAATCATGGTATTGTATCTCTTGTATTATTAATTAAGTAATGACTTCAAATTATAGCTCATTTGTATAAAATTTCAATATTACATTTATTCAATAATATGCACCATCTGCATAGCTGGTTAAAACATTGGTTAGATAATGAAAACTCGAACGAACAACTGTTTCTAATGGTAAACAGATAATTCTATCGACGGACTAATATAATAAACTGTGATAATACTTATTAATTAATTTTTTATTTATATCTTTTTTCACCATATATTGTAATAAAAGATACGTATAGTGAAACGGTTGAAAAAATAATATATAATGTTTAATGTATTAGGTTTCGTCGAACAGTTTCTACCTTAATATAAATGTTATAATTATTGATTTCTAAATTATACCAAAATAGTTTGAAATTCTACACGAATTCCGATAATTATAATTTTCAGATTTCCGACATACTTTTAAATACTCTAAACAGTATATAGTATAAGATAATCGCGCAGTAGTGTGAAATTCAGTTTTATTTTTAAATTATATTATTAATATAAATAATCAAATAATCGAGTTTTAATTTTCCTCGAAGCCACAAAGGCGTTAAACACTACATTTTTTGTTAAATATTGATTGCTAAAAGAAATTTTTGAATAGTGATTGTAAAATAAAAAAAATCGGTATATGATCATATTTTGTAAAATCGAGATATGTTTTCCTATTTTTTCCAACAAACACACACACACATGCGCACACGTACGCACACGCGCACACAATATTTTTCATATATATCATCAAAGGATGAAATTGAAAATCATCAATTCTATGTTTCCGAAAAGATTGAAGCTATACATAACGTAGAAATTTATAGAGGGAGACAGAAAGCTATACGTATGGACAGGAGATTTGATTGTTGAAAAAAATCAAAGCTTATAGAACAAAGAACGAATGAACAGCACGCGCGAGACGAGCAGCGTGAGAATAAACCTAGAGTGTCGTTTTGTCTCTCGAAAAGAGTTGTCGCATTCAATCAAATAACAATACTGCCTGGTGTACTAACTTTATGCGGCAGTTGTTTTGATTATGCTTATACAACGTAAAGTGCGCGTTTGTTCATTTCAACGATTTCTCAAGTGAAGTTTTATTCATACCGGTATACCATCGATCGAATTACGTTCCATTAGAGAGGAAATTGAAGAAGCGAATAAGTGAATGATGCTACTGGTTGGTTGAGAAAAAAGGTACCTAGTCTACTTATAGAAGACGGAAAACCAAAATTTAGCAATTCGATTTCGAAAGATATAACGATGTTTTAAAAGCGTAATTCAACGGGCTTTGGCTCGACAAACTCCCTTTTATATTCGCCGACGGGATTTTCCATGGCGACGACCGAAGTGGGATTTATTGGATTCGAGCGGGCGCACGTCTCATCCAACTTCGGTTAGGACTTTAAAGCACCGCGCGTATAACCATTACACGAAACTGGCGCCCTTCGAAACGAGCAAAAACCCAGAAGATACATTTCTCTTCTCTCTTTCTCTCCTCCAAGCTTTCGCTCGGGGAGAATTTTTTTTGTCTCTGCCGCTAGTTTTCCAAAAATAAGTGTGACTCTAGTGGCACGATCTTGCAATTGGTTTATATCAACGGACGATGCGAATGAAAACTAGGTAGAATGGAGGGTGTAACTGGCTACTCAATATTTTCTCTTCGGATAAAGAGATTTTAATAAAAACAATTTCATTTTTCTAACAAGTGCGAATTTACGGAATCCTAAAGGTCAACTTGTATCATATATTTATTTTATATATGTAGTAATTGTAATAGAATACGATTTTTTCGAGGAGAATAAAATAAGTGTACATAGATACCAAATTATTTGAAATAAAATGATGGTTTTAATGAGTTTGATAATACGTGTGTGAGATAAAATCATGTTCTCGTACGGTTTATAGTTAGTACTAGTGTTATATGGACAATCTGACAATAACAAACCGTATAATTTGAGCTTATCGATTTCTGATAGGCTAGAAAAGTAATCCCTACAGCATTAGAGTAATCCTCGAACACACGTATAGGAAGGAATGCCCCGTCTGCAGCAAGGTTGCCCAAGTGTGCACGAAAGATCCGACCCGTAGGCAATCAAGGAGTGTGCCGGCTCGATTCGCGCTCACGATCTTGACGCGTCTCGAGGCTTTGCCTCGTTGTGAAAGTAATTTCCTGAAGGAAATCCCCGCGATTATCCTCTCGACTCTCAGTCGAGGCTCTGATGCGACGAAAAGGACGAGCCGACACATCCCAGCCACTTTACTACACTGCCACGGATTAAGGGTCCGTGTTTACGTCGTTTCGACGGCAACGACTCGAATTCGAAGACGATCGCTCATCGAGAAGCATAACGTTGGGTGTTACGGGATTATCAGACGACGTGGCACTAGTGTATTATACTGGGTATTTTCCTTAGGCCTCTGATACTTTTATCTCTCAACCTTTCGAATCCCTCTATATTTCCGTCCGTTTTTTTTCTCCTTTCTTAGTAACGAATCCGCGCAGGGCACGAAGACCTACAAGTTTGACGTTGCCTGATGTGGAAACGTGACGCGTTTACGTGAAACCAAACACATATATTTTAATGTCTTTCTAATGATATAATCATATTATTTTCTCTATGTGTTCTTTTATTATTTTTATATTAGTTTATACGTGGATACGATTTAAACATATTTTACAAAAAATCTGTTAATTTGTCGATCACGGAAACATTACGATCAAGCTAATTACTGGAGTTTACAAAAAACATTTAATTATCGAAAAATTGCATAAATCATCAGTAAAAGCTAATATTTACTCCTTGACAAGTAAATGAAATGATTTTTAGTACTTGTTTATGGTTTATCAAGTGTATCCGCTAATCGTGAGGCTCGTTAAAGAAACAAGTTCACACTCGAGTTAAGGTGTAAAGTTCATTTTGAAACCAAGTATTCTCGTTAACCCCCCTTAAATACTGAAAAACGTAAAAGCATCTTACAGGAGGTGGTCCTCACCAAGAACATCCTTTAAAATCCCAACGCGAAAACCTTTCTCGTGAGCTTTTCACTCGAAAGTCGTGTATTTGGCAAAAATGCGAGCCTTCCCCCGAGAAGGAGAAAAAAGAAGAAAAGAAAAACGGTTGAAAAAATAATATATAATGTTTAATGTATTAGGTTTCGTCGAACAGTTTCTACCTTAATATAAATGTTATAATTATTGATTTCTAAATTATACCAAAATAGTTTGAAATTCTACACGAATTCCGATAATTATAATTTTCAGATTTCCGACATACTTTTAAATACTCTAAACAGTATATAGTATAAGATAATCGCGCAGTAGTGTGAAATTCAGTTTTATTTTTAAATTATATTATTAATATAAATAATCAAATAATCGAGTTTTAATTTTCCTCGAAGCCACAAAGGCGTTAAACACTACATTTTTTGTTAAATATTGATTGCTAAAAGAAATTTTTGAATAGTGATTGTAAAATAAAAAAAATCGGTATATGATCATATTTTGTAAAATCGAGATATGTTTTCCTATTTTTTCCAACAAACACACACACACATGCGCACACGTACGCACACGCGCACACAATATTTTTCATATATATCATCAAAGGATGAAATTGAAAATCATCAATTCTATGTTTCCGAAAAGATTGAAGCTATACATAACGTAGAAATTTATAGAGGGAGACAGAAAGCTATACGTATGGACAGGAGATTTGATTGTTGAAAAAAATCAAAGCTTATAGAACAAAGAACGAATGAACAGCACGCGCGAGACGAGCAGCGTGAGAATAAACCTAGAGTGTCGTTTTGTCTCTCGAAAAGAGTTGTCGCATTCAATCAAATAACAATACTGCCTGGTGTACTAACTTTATGCGGCAGTTGTTTTGATTATGCTTATACAACGTAAAGTGCGCGTTTGTTCATTTCAACGATTTCTCAAGTGAAGTTTTATTCATACCGGTATACCATCGATCGAATTACGTTCCATTAGAGAGGAAATTGAAGAAGCGAATAAGTGAATGATGCTACTGGTTGGTTGAGAAAAAAGGTACCTAGTCTACTTATAGAAGACGGAAAACCAAAATTTAGCAATTCGATTTCGAAAGATATAACGATGTTTTAAAAGCGTAATTCAACGGGCTTTGGCTCGACAAACTCCCTTTTATATTCGCCGACGGGATTTTCCATGGCGACGACCGAAGTGGGATTTATTGGATTCGAGCGGGCGCACGTCTCATCCAACTTCGGTTAGGACTTTAAAGCACCGCGCGTATAACCATTACACGAAACTGGCGCCCTTCGAAACGAGCAAAAACCCAGAAGATACATTTCTCTTCTCTCTTTCTCTCCTCCAAGCTTTCGCTCGGGGAGAATTTTTTTTGTCTCTGCCGCTAGTTTTCCAAAAATAAGTGTGACTCTAGTGGCACGATCTTGCAATTGGTTTATATCAACGGACGATGCGAATGAAAACTAGGTAGAATGGAGGGTGTAACTGGCTACTCAATATTTTCTCTTCGGATAAAGAGATTTTAATAAAAACAATTTCATTTTTCTAACAAGTGCGAATTTACGGAATCCTAAAGGTCAACTTGTATCATATATTTATTTTATATATGTAGTAATTGTAATAGAATACGATTTTTTCGAGGAGAATAAAATAAGTGTACATAGATACCAAATTATTTGAAATAAAATGATGGTTTTAATGAGTTTGATAATACGTGTGTGAGATAAAATCATGTTCTCGTACGGTTTATAGTTAGTACTAGTGTTATATGGACAATCTGACAATAACAAACCGTATAATTTGAGCTTATCGATTTCTGATAGGCTAGAAAAGTAATCCCTACAGCATTAGAGTAATCCTCGAACACACGTATAGGAAGGAATGCCCCGTCTGCAGCAAGGTTGCCCAAGTGTGCACGAAAGATCCGACCCGTAGGCAATCAAGGAGTGTGCCGGCTCGATTCGCGCTCACGATCTTGACGCGTCTCGAGGCTTTGCCTCGTTGTGAAAGTAATTTCCTGAAGGAAATCCCCGCGATTATCCTCTCGACTCTCAGTCGAGGCTCTGATGCGACGAAAAGGACGAGCCGACACATCCCAGCCACTTTACTACACTGCCACGGATTAAGGGTCCGTGTTTACGTCGTTTCGACGGCAACGACTCGAATTCGAAGACGATCGCTCATCGAGAAGCATAACGTTGGGTGTTACGGGATTATCAGACGACGTGGCACTAGTGTATTATACTGGGTATTTTCCTTAGGCCTCTGATACTTTTATCTCTCAACCTTTCGAATCCCTCTATATTTCCGTCCGTTTTTTTTTCTCCTTTCTTAGTAACGAATCCGCGCAGGGCACGAAGACCTACAAGTTTGACGTTGCCTGATGTGGAAACGTGACGCGTTTACGTGAAACCAAACACATATATTTTAATGTCTTTCTAATGATATAAATCATATTATTTTCTCTATGTGTTCTTTTATTATTTTTATATTAGTTTATACGTGGATACGATTTAAACATATTTTACAAAAAATCTGTTAATTTGTCGATCACGGAAACATTACGATCAAGCTAATTACTGTAGTTTACAAAAAACATTTAATTATCGAAAAATTGCATAAATCATCAGTAAAAGCTAATATTTACTCCTTGACAAGTAAATGAAATGATTTTTAGTACTTGTTTATGGTTTATCAAGTGTATCCGCTAATCGTGAGGCTCGTTAAAGAAACAAGTTCACACTCGAGTTAAGGTGTAAAGTTCATTTTGAAACCAAGTATTCTCGTTAACCCCCTTAAATACTGAAAAACGTAAAAGCATCTTACAGGAGGTGGTCCTCACCAAGAACATCCTTTAAAATCCCAACGCGAAAACCTTTCTCGTGAGCTTTTCACTCGAAAGTCGTGTATTTGGCAAAAATGCGAGCCTTCCCCCGAGAAGAGAAAAAAGAAAGAAAAGAAAAACTGAAAGCACTTTCCTCCTCTAGCAAAGGTTATACGCATGGCAAATTCACAACGGTACTGAGATTTTCGCATGAGGAGGTAGTAGCCACTTTTTCGCGAAATCCGCGGCGAATTAAACGCAGACCAAAAGCTGTCTCGACTCTCGGATCGGAGCGATTTATGCTTTTTATATTGTGGAGCGTCTAGCCTCTGTGGATTATATATATTTTCGGCGATCGGGGAGAGAGTAAAGGCCGAAAAAGGGAAAGCACTCGGGTTCTTCCTAGGTATTTCTTCTCCGCCCCATTTTTTACTTCCCCCCTGCGCTTTCGCATTACCCTCCGCTTTTATTATCGTGTATGAAGGTCTCTGCGTAAATATTCGAGGAGTCTATGTTCTTATGTTGCGTGAGTCATAGTATAAATATATTGGTTTAGGTCAAACGTTTCATCTGGATCTATCGTCTGATTTAATATATGTAAGCAAATTATGAAGATGATATTTTATTGTTATGTAGATGACGTTGCCGCAGAATATTAGTTGCGAGTACTTCCTATATTCTGCAATATATAAATTCAAATTCAAGCCACACGTATATTTACAATTTTATTTTATTATATTTAAAAATAAAAATATAATTGCATAAAAAAGGAATGGAATTTAAATAAATGTATTTCAAAAGATAATATATTTTTATAATTAAATAAATATATTTAAAATTAATATTTATTTTAAATATTTAATTTATTCGGATGCAAACTATTTATATCAATTGATAGTTTTGTCAAACGTATGCACAGGAATATGATAATAAAATCGCTAAATTTTTCTCTTTACTTATACAAATATAATTAGTGTCATATTCAGTTAAAATATAGCACGTCCTAAATAACAAGACGCCTTTTCACATGAATTTCCCGTCGCGGTATTATATCTATTCTATTTACTTGCCGTGATAATTAAGGAAAAATTCACCGAGTAATCTTTTAACCTACAAATAAGTGTGTAACATCTATGTAACAGGAAGACGTACAATAAACAACTTTACAAAACTTGAAACATCTCATTGAACCCACGCAATTTATGCTGAATCCAATGCGCGTATTCATCTTCGTCCCGCTTATGTATCTCCGCCTCATAACGGTTTCCACGGGACTCGCTAAGAAATACAGATAATCTCTCTTGACCCAAGTTAGAACCGCATATAGTGAATAAATGTGCGCTATTGCAATTTTTGCGGCGTACGCTTGAGATGTTTTCCATTGAAAAGTCTAAAGCGAAAGATGACTCGAACGCTACCGTGATCTTGAAATTCCAAGAGACGCAACTCACGTGAGCGATACGATGAATGGAGCTCGATGCAACGCCCGCGCGTACTTTATTCTCCTTTTTTTTGGCTTTATTTAATGGACCGAGTGGATTTGGATCCTGTAACCGTGAAATAGTTTTCCGAATTTTTTCATAAAATTTCGCACGAATCAGGAATATTGCGTGGAAAATATCTCGCATATTTCGGGGTTATTTATTCGACAGTTTTATTACGACTGTTAAAGTTTTTAGGCGATAAAATGTTTGTGTTCCTTTTTTACTAATTGCTAATATTCAACAACTTAAATTATGGAGAAATGTTAAATAATTCAAACTTGTCTAATACTTGTAAACTTACTTTACAAATGCACGAAATAGTCTTTGTTTAATGATGCATGAAATATGTAACGATCGTATGTATTTTTAACAAAGCTCTTTACGCATATATAAATTTTGTTTATTTAACGTCGCTCTTTTTATGCTCTCAAATCGATGCTAATCAGCGTTGGAGGCAGCATACGATGTCTTTGTTAAGACAACACTTGATGAAAATGCATTTCCCAGTGGTTCTTGTATCAATTTGCCGGGGTCGGGAATCAAACTAAGACCTCCAGATTACGAGCTCGACGTCCTAACCGACCGAGCCATCGCAGGCCATAAAAATTAAATATTTTATAACTTTTACTTTACGACAAACTAGATCAATTTTTAATTAACCAGCATATTAGTAGTTGATCAATTCGTCAACCAGCAATCGCTTGATTGTTATATATCATTCACCTAATAGCTGTTATTTATTTAATCAGGTGTGACATATTTTTATTATCGATAAAGGTTTTTATACTGGTAATAATAAGATTTTTCTATGCAAATCGTAATTTTGGGTTGTATAACAATAAATAATATTAAAATAGGTTTAATTTAATAGTCAGATAAACGAAACAATCAATTAATCGCCGAAGAAATCCTTTTGTCTAGGCAACAGCTCCTTTAACCGTTCAATCGAGCAATCGAGGAAATACAATTGCAAGAGACGCAGTTTAACAGTCTAATCGAGCCGTTCGCGCTTTTAAATGGAAAGTCGAGCTCGCGGCAAACTCGGAAGCGCAACTTCGCGACCGCGTATACACGAACAGACACAGTATACATACGTACATGTACATATATATATGTATGTGTATGTATGTGTACGTATAGGTATGTATATGTATATGTACAGTAGTGTACACACATAGAGGTTCAGCCAAGCATCTCTCGCGCAATTTGCGTCAAGCCGGCACTGCGAGGTCGCGTATACGCAACTTCCAAGCCGGCGCGAGTTTAATGAATAGCAACGAGGGCGTAAGGGAGGAGAAAAGCTCGCGCTCTAATTGAGCTTGTCGCTGTAAGCGCACGTAATTTGGGTCTCGAGTATTACCGGATAATTGATTCTTGGGAAAAGTTTCTACGCCCCGTCAATATATACTTATACCTGTATATCTATACGTGCCTGCCTTTCCGATTTTACGGTCCTGGCGAATATTTCAGAAATTTACTGGTAAAGCACGTTTTCCTGATCAACATTTTTTGAAATGCTTCTTGCTGCTAGTTTCTTGGGATTGAGATTCTATATTATAGTTGTTCAGGTCGCGTGTTTGAGGTGTTGTTGGGTCTCGACGAGTTTACGCGATTTGTTTTGTGGGAAACGTACCAAACGAAAATTGTTTACAAACAGGGAGTAATAGATTTTAGAAAGTACATTTTAACGTATCTTTTACTATTAAATAAAATATGTTAATTTTAAATAAAGTTACTCAAATTATGTACGTACGAGTATTACCGGATTGATAATTCGTACGTAAATGAAATCAAAGGACAACGTGATTGTGTTATTTTAAATATTTAAGAAGTTCCACGGTTCTCAAATTAAAAATGAAAATACAGAAGCGTTCAAAAGAAAAAGTTAAGCGGCCAGGTACGAGAAGACTAGAATATTTCAGATATTTACGAAGAAAAATGAGCGTGCCCCTTCGCGAGCAACGAATAAACGAACCGAAACGAATTCCGAACTCGGCATCCCTCCGAACTATATATAAGGACGCATACATGCAAATCCACACACATACAGAGACGGGTGGGCGCGTAGTACACGCATACCAGATAAAAAGCGCAGGAAAAATCGAAGGAACCGGAGGGGGAAGGAAAAAGCTCGTGGGCGGCGAGTGCAAAAGTAGCTATCTCTTTTTCTTTCTTATACGGGGTGAAAGCTCTCCGCGTCGTCTCGGCGTGGTATTACCCTTAAGAATTCATGGGGAACGTGAGGAGGATGAAGTTTGGCGCGTCGCCTCGACTTAGACCCCCGGACGAGCCGCGAATGCGTAAAAGGAGAGGCGCGGGGTCGTTGCGATCATCGCGAATCTTGAGACTCCAGACGAACTCCTCCGCTCAAACTTGGAGACGTTTTCACCCGCAGGATTCACCGAGGATAAAACTGCGGACAACTTGCTATATATCCAATGAACGCACGATTGCGAATTTACTCAGACATATCATTTTCTTTCTTGTATTTTTATATAAGCATGATTTATTGCATTTACATTAACATTTCAACATAATGTACATACATTTATTCTTAGATATACAGAAATCTATAAAGGTAAATGCAAGGAACAGGATACATTTTAGGATATGAAGATTAAATTAAAAATTAATCTTTAATATATCTCATAAATAGTTTTTACTCTATTAGTTTTAAATTATTTTCTCTTTAGAAAATTTAGTAAATACTTTAAATATTCCTTGGTAGAAATCATTACCAGTTTCCAGCCAATACGTAGCTAATTTTAAGGAGAATGACGTTTAATTGTTTGTTATTAATATTTCTTAATTTGTAAAATGCATTGCACTTATATTCGTAATGTTATCTATTTTAATTGTTAAAATTATATTTAGGCATTCCCGTGAAAAAATGATTGCATGTAGAATGCATGTAAAATACATGTATGCTACATGTAGTCGATGCATGTAATCTACATGTATCTTATGACCGATTTCTGCATCTATAGTTCACCAAAAAAGGTGTAGTTTTCGTGTACCGTTGATGTAGATGAAGTGTAAATGTAGTGCAGATGTACACAAAATTAATCTCATTTATGCTGCATTTTCACGTTATATATATATCAAACTTCATGAAAACTACATTTTTATTAACGTACATCATCTGAAATAAGTGTATTTTACATGAATTCTTCATATAAGTTTTTTAAGAAACATTTACATGCATTTTACATACATTTTGCATGTAACTTGTTAAAAAATGAATTTTACGTCAATGTAAATGCTTTTAATTTATTAAAAAAATAGAACATATTATAACTTTATATAACGTAAGTAATAACATTTACGAAATCAATAATGATGCTTTTTTCGATATTTATCATTTTCTCTTGATTTTGATCTTTCATTGGCTTTTCTATCGAAATGATACTTTCGCCTTTTATGTGTCTCATAATATCCTTCTCTTTTTCTTGAATGTTCTCTACTATCCTCTCTTGATCTTTTTGGTCTTTTTCTAATTATTTCATTTTCCTTCTTCTTAGCCTCAGTATCTTTTCTTCCTTTTTCGCTTGAAGGTTTCTTTTCGATTAATCCTTCTATTTTAACTTTATCTGCATCTTTTTTTCCCCTTTTTTGCATATTTTTCTTTATTTTTACTCTCAATAATTATTTTTCGTAAATAAATTATAATTGATTACTTTCTTCTTTTAGGATAGTCTGGTTGCGGGTATCTGAAAATAAAAAAGCAAAACACAAAGTATCGAAATATTTTTTTTTATATTTAAAACAACGGAAAAGAATTTATGGCAGCAAGAAAATTTTCGATACAGAAAATTTAAGGTTAATAGGATATCAGACCTATAACTAAGTCGTATTATTATATCTGAAAGACTTTCATATTTTTAAAAACTTATCTGAGTAATCTGGTATTAATCATCTTCATAATTTAGACCTGGTGTGTCACCTCCGACGAAGACTTTATTAGCATCCGCAGCGGCAGCGCAAACAAATTCTCAAAGTCCGTCACACTGAAGTTGCATCGATGCGAAGTCAAACACAATGAAGTTGCATAAACATATACTTGCATCTTTATAGTTAAACGTTTGACTTCGCATCGATGCAACTTCAGTGTGACGGACTTTGAGAATTTGTTTGCGCTGCCGCTGCGGATGCTAATAAAGTCTTCGTCGGAGGTGACACACCAGGTCTAAATTATGAAGATGATTAATACCAGATTACTCAGATAAGTTTTTAAAAATATGAAAGTCTTTCAGATATAATAATACGACTTGGTTATAGGTCTGATAACCTATTAACCTTAAATTTTCTGTATCGAAAATTTTCTTGCTGCCATAAATTCTTTTCCGTTGTTTTAAATATAAAAAAAAATATTTCGATACTTTGTGTTTTGCTTTTTTATTTTCAGATACCCGCAACCAGACTATCCTAAAAGAAGAAAGTAATCAATTATAATTTATTTACGAAAAATAATTATTGAGAGTAAAAATAAAGAAAAATATGCAGAAAAGGGGGAAAAAAGATGCAGATAAAGTTAAAATAGAAGGATTAATCGAAAAGAAACCTTCAAGCGAAAAAGGAAGAAAAGCTACTGAGGCTAAGAAGAAGGAAAATGAAATAATTAGAAAAAGACCAAAAAGATCAAGAGAGGATAGTAGAGAACATTCAAGAAAAAGAGAAGGATATTATGAGACACATAAAAGGCGAAAGTATCATTTCGATAGAAAAGCCAATGAAAGATCAAAATCAAGAGAAAATGATAAATATCGAAAAAAGCATCATTATTGATTTCGTAAATGTTATTACTTACGTTATATAAAGTTATAATATGTTCTATTTTTTTAATAAATTAAAAGCATTTACATTGACGTAAAATTCATTTTTTAACAAGTTACATGCAAAATGTATGTAAAATGCATGTAAATGTTTCTTAAAAAACTTATATGAAGAATTCATGTAAAATACACTTATTTCAGATGATGTACGTTAATAAAAATGTAGTTTTCATGAAGTTTGATATATATATAACGTGAAAATGCAGCATAAATGAGATTAATTTTGTGTACATCTGCACTACATTTACACTTCATCTACATCAACGGTACACGAAAACTACACCTTTTTTGGTGAACTATAGATGCAGAAATCGGTCATAAGATACATGTAGATTACATGCATCGACTACATGTAGCATACATGTATTTTACATGCATTCTACATGCAATCATTTTTTCACGGGTTGTTTTAAAAAATATGAATTTTATGATACAAGTTGCATAGATGATAGTTTAATTTTTCTTAGATTCTATAAACTACAATCGGCAATATATCTAAAAAAATTCAAGAATTTTATTTACAGATACGGGTGCATGATTATATGTTAACGATAGTATAAATACATGTAAATTACCTTTAGAATTTAAGAGTTCTTTTATGAAACTCTTAGTACATTTCAACAAAATGAATGATTCACCTATTACAAACTCCACGATTTATTATTACGTTATATTATATACCATATATACATAATTTTATGTTCGTCAAAATAAACATGAAATATTGCACAATTCATCGGTATACATTCTTAGCATGTATCGTTGTGTATTACTCAGCATAAAATCCCCAAAATTGTCAATATATATGAGGTTTCACATAATCACGTGTATACGACAATATATATGTGTATAGAAATAACTCAAGGTAGAAAAACAGCAGCGTCACCTAAACGCTTATAAACTTCCTTCGTAAGTAAGAATGGAGCGAAAAAGCTATATAAGGGAAAGAGAAAAGAAGCGGAAATCCAGGTATAAGAGAGGAGAAAAAAAATTGAGTTCCCTACGATGTTGACGAGTGTCGAGGGGCGCTGTCTCGAAATTCTGTGCCAAATCGAATATGCCTCATCGTAACTTTCGTTTCTTCGGGAGCTCAAGATTTGTCTCACCCTCTCTTTCTCTCTCTGTCTCTCTCACTGATTCTTTTTCTTCTTTTACCGATTTGTATTGCTTCATCTTTCTCTCTTGGTCTATATGCACATAACACATGAATTTGGTTTCACCGGATATTATACGTACCTACACGTTCACTCGGTCGTGTAAAAACGATTGACTGTCAACGCACATCGAGCCTCAATGAGAATTGATCGCAATTTGTGGATTAAGTTCAAAATTCAAGTTACAATTAGTTTACAATATTGATTCTTTATTTTCACAATTTATATTTATTATCAGTTTTATTGTATTAATGCGTCTTGTACAAAACTGATTTTTTAATTTGTAAAAATAGTGTATTTTAGATTATTGTTACAATCGAAAATCTGCATATCAAAAATATACACAACACATTACGGTGTTTCTTTCGTGACAGTGAATGTTTTAAATATAATTATTGCAATTAATCGTAACTTTGAAAATTAGTCTGATATTTAATATTTATCGTCCATATATTGTCGTTAATTAATGTCGCAATAAAATTAGAAATCAAATTTACATTTACTATAACATACACGATTACAGTCTGAAAATATTATTTGATAGCCAGACTTCTAATCAATAGATATTTTACACTAATATTCTCCACCAATACCTTCTCTTACTCTCTTTCTATGACTTTATATGTAACTTGCTCAATCGCAATGGAAATGTCACACTTTTTTCTTACCTTGGTTGACGTTAACTCGTTGGCTTTGGTTTGCTCGACAGTGAGAAAATTGCGAATGATTTTGAGATTTATGAAGGAAAGCGTAAACGATTACGTAAAGTGAAATTATAGAGATTTATGCAACGAGTTTGCTCGATCGAGATTCGATGCGTGCAACAAGGCTATTTTCTGTTCCAAGTGAAAATGCAGTGTGCGTGAGACTTAATTACTGTAATTGAAAATGACTGGTTTACTTCATACGTGATACAACGTATATCGTAATAGTAGTATACATCGATATCTTTTTCTAGTTCGGTTGGATATAAACGCCAAGGTTTCATCAATTAGTATAATTTCAATCTACGAATCTTTCATTTTATTAAAGCTCTAAGTGACTATTCAAAATGTATTTATAACAACCTACATTTGGTATACCAAATTCATTTGCAATCTATGATTTTAGTTATACTGTACAATATAAAGTGATTAATATATAAAAAAGTATCTGAAATTCCAAATACTTCATTTAAATACTGTAATTTAAAGTAGTAATATAAATTTTAGAAGTGATTTATATAGGATTTTTATACATTGGTGAAGTATAACTTAAAAATTTCCGAATAGTAAGCTTTGCGAACGTAGATTTCTTTATATTTCTATAAAAAGAAATTTTCCACAACGGTTGAATAAAGTTCAATTCACACAGATGAAATATTCTGTTAGTTAGTGAACTGTACTATATAGTTACTTGAAAAGTGCACATCGGGGAATACGTATGGATATTCTACCAATATTCTAAAAGTCCATTATCTCTACGTATAAAGTATTGAACATAGTCAAATTAATATGAATACAACAAAAATTTTCTCCATTTTATTAATTCTTATTATCATTTTAATTAAAAATTCATGTATTTATTTGTTAAGTATAGTCTTTACGTACCTTTAGCTTATTATTTTTCAAATTAGAAACTACTGTCAATCTATTAGCTTCCTCAAAAATAAATGTATCACTTCTATAATTATGTAATATATTATTCTAATAAAATATGAACTTTAATTATTCCTTACAAAATTATCTGATGCTTTTAAAATTGTTTATATATCGTACTAATTTAATTCGGATGATTATTACAAATCAAAATATATTCTGAAAACATAATGGAACATATCAGAATTTGAATAACATGATTTTTCTCGAATTTGAAAAAAGGAAAGAAAACTACATGACCACCCCAGCTACATTAACCAATTAGTTTAAAAAATATGACAGTATACGTACAAACACATACACATACACACATACTAAAATTTTCTAAAAACACGTTTTTGAGACTTCAGACAGGACATAATTCTTACATGTCTTTAACAAATCGAAAAATTTTACTATTACAAAGCTTCTACGAGGAAGCAAAATAATTTAATAGTCATGATTACGAACCATATGCCAAATCTGTAATCGATCATTACAAAATAACGAAAAATAAAAACGAAACCACAGTTTGAAAATGACTGATTACTTTAATCACCCTTAAAGGTTTTAACACAATTTTGTAGAGAGAAATCGGTATGGGGCAGACAAACCAAATTTTCGAAGGTTGCCACGATGCAAAAACGACCATGACTTTGTGAGAAAGAATAGAGAGAGAAAGAGAGAGAGATAGTTTAACGAGAGTCCACTCCTTTGCGCCAACTCCACACGGACTTTTCTCGCTTGAATAATGCATGAACGGCGATTAAGCATTCCGAGCCTTCCCATAGCTTCTCTTTTTTTTTTACCTCGGACGGGTTTTTGGCCCCCCGCATTCGGTACACACACGTACCTTCACGTGGATACGCGGAAGTGAACCACGTTCAGCAGCTGCTCTGACCGGACGCAGGGCTTCGCTTCGAGTGTGCATGTGTGTATTCGCGATCGCATAAAAACTTTTAGTATATAGAGATTATAAAGAGGCAAAGATATTGGCTTTCGTACATAAGAGCACTGATTATTTTAGTAATTATGCGCATTAAACATTTTATTTTTTCCTATTTATAGACGGGAAAGTAGATCAATCCGATAGTAATTTACTTGAAGGAACGGTTATTTAGATTTTATTTCAAGACATTTCAAGACATTTTAGAGGACAAAAATACTTATAATATTTATTAATACTAATCTTAACGTTTAATAATTTTTATGAATTTAATATTTATTAAAGTTTTACGATTTATAATAATGAAATTTTTATATAATAATATCGATAGTTAGTTAATTTTTCAGAATCTAAATTTAATACTGTTTGCATTAAAACCTTCAAAGACAATAAGTTACATTTTGCGTTGTTAAATTAATTAGTATAAATGTGACAAACACATAAATAATGCGTTATATAAATGAGTTTAATTACAGGATCATGATATACTTGAGAACTAGAGTGCATACAAATAATGTTGATGTAATTGCTTTTGGTATTTATCTTAGTGCAATTAAATATACCATTAATCTCCGAAGCTGTTTTGTTCAAGTTGTCTTTTCAACAATTAATTAATATAACACTTTCCTTCATTATTATACGAACTGTAGTAAAAATTATACTAAAAATATATAATAATGACTGAACATGTACCAAGAGAATCACAGCGGTACGTAAAGAGCACTGCTAAATTTGAAAATTTTCATTTAAACGTATACGTACTGGGTAGTATATTTTATGACTTTTTTACGGACCCTGTTTATTGCTTTGTGAATACAATAATGTAACCAATACGAAATACGATACTTAATTATTTATTCCCTCGTAAATTTTGGCTAAATTTATTTTACAAACCTGATTCCTGATTCTTACAGTTTTTTACAAAAACAACATTTATAAAGACTTTTGAATAGTTTCTTAAATATATAATGGGCAAAGGTATAAATTTACTTTGTGTCATTCGAATTGAAATCATTATAGTTATATTTAATTATTAAAGAAATTTTAATCTTTTTATCATTATACTTGATAAAGTTTATGTAAATAATGAGTTATGTGTGAACGTGAATAAAATACAAAAATAGACCATCTCATTAACCAATGCGTAATAGACAGAAGAGTAAAGGAAGACGAAAACGACTATTATCTTAATTAGCGAGATCGCGGTACCGTAGCTTATAAACGCGAAAAACCCCCTATGCTCGAGTTGTCGCCCCGCCTATAAACGAGGAAGCTACCGAGCTAGGGATCGAGAGAGCGAAGAGGGAGAAAGGGAGAGAGAAAGAAAAAATGAGAGAGAGAGAGACAGCAGGAAAGAGTGGCGTGTCCTTGCTCGCGAGCTCGTTGCATCGCACTCTGTTGAATTAGTAAAATTAGTTTGTCCTGCGGGCTTCGAGCGGGGGAGTCGAGGCGGCCAAGAACCGAGAAAAACCGTCGAGGAAAACGGGAGATGTTAATGCCGGAGTGGACTTTAATGTGTCGCACGGTGCTTCGAAATTATTTAGCGAGTTTTAGGGGGGGATTCCGCGACAGGCACTGTCTCGACGGGGACGCGAGGTTTTACTGAGATGGAACGCAATTATATGGAGACTTTTGGTTCATTTTTGTCTTTGACGGTAACAGAGCCTCGTATACGTTTTCCAACAAATCCTATTTTTGCAAAAAGCTTTTTCGTAAATGCTTCTTGAGCAATATAGTTTAAAGTTATCATCTTGTACAAATTCTCTTGTGAATTTACAGCTCGTTTGGTAATCTACATTTTACATTTTACATTTTTAATTTTTATGTTATGTTTATAGAAATAATTTTTTTTTTTTATGAATTTGAATCCAAATGTGATTAATTAAATTAGAATCAATAAGCTACACAAATTTGAATTCTGGATTTCACGTAAATTTTGTATTTTTTTAAAAGTGGGGAAATAACTAAACAAAATTAAATTATGTATTATTTAAAAATGAAATCTCCTAAAAACTGTTATGCTTGAGATTCAATTATGTACAACAATAACATTATACAACTTAGTGGTGCGCAATTTAAAAAACGTTTATTATTAAACATTGATATTACATACTTTTTTTATTTTTAAAAGACGTACAAAATAAAACAAAAAACTTTGTATTAAAAATATTAAACTGTTTAAGAATTATAATTTATTTTTTATTGAATTATTTAAAGTTTTCCAATATTTCGTTTCCGTACTTTTAATTTGAATAATCAACAATTTTATACCACCGTAATTTCTAGTAAAAATAAAAGAAATAAGAAAAAGTAAAACGAATGCAAATAATGCCAGTAAATGCAGTCATGAAAAGCAGCCAAGTAAAAAAGATGCGATAAAAGAAAAAAAATATATCGAGAGACACAGATATCAAAATATATAGAAGGAAAAAGCTACAGCTGCAAGGAGAAATTTTTATCAGAAATAATCTCTACAAGACTCGAAGATGCGCGCTCACGAGGCATCGATTCCGCAATAACAAATGAGCCAAGACGGAAGTCGCATGTGCCATGGTCATAACAGTCTTCCGTAATTTTCGTTGCATGTACCTTTTCTTTATCTTTTTGTTGTACAGTCGGATGTGTACGCGCACGAAACCAACTTCTTTTTCTTCGACTGAATATTTTTCATCTTTCCCTCGAACTGGGAACATTTTAAACGAGCATCGGTAAATGTACGCTCGTTACGAATACAATTTTGTTTTCTTAATAGATTTCTAAGTAATGAGACTCTGGTGAAAATAGGACTATGCTAATGACACGTTAGCATGTTGATGAAATATATTTAGATACATTTGTGGATGAGACAAAATGACGCTATTACCCTATATAAATGAAAATTGTAGTACTTACTGTTATGTTTTTCGAAATTAATTAGTCAACCACGTGCAAGGATACATTATATTAATTTCTTAATTTACTTACATACATTTAAGTTCTTCCTCCGATTTCGATAACAAATGTAGATTTTTAGACATTGTACGTTTCATTTGCGTTTTGCATACAATGGTTCAATGAAGGGACGAGCATTCAAAGCCTGCTTCCAATTAATACATTATGAATAATAAATAATCTGTTGCATCGAATAGATAATGTATGTTGTAAATATTGATTACAGTAAAATCGAGGTATAGTAAATTTTAATCCATTACTAAATAAAAAGCATTTTCTAAAAGAATCGTGCTAAATAATCGTAGTTAGACGACACTCTTGATTACAAAGTTAAGTTGATATATAAAATAAAGTGTCAACGAAATAAAACGAATGTATATACGAATGTTTCGATGGATATCCTTCATCCTCATCAGGCTATATCTTTATTAATAATATCAGTATAACAATATTTTTCAAAACATCTTCTTATATACATATTAGTAATTTTGTAGCAATTGTATTACATTATAAATTATTTGCTCTACTTACTATTTTGTCATTAGTATAAACGTATATAAAACGTATAATTAATAGCATCTCTGATGCGTCGCACTATAATTGAAAACAAATTAATTAAAAACATTATTATTGTACAATTATTATTGTAAATAACGATTGCCAAACAAAACGTCAATTTTTTAAATAAAAATGAATGTATAAACATTATGTTAATCAAGGGATACATTTTCATGTACAAAAGTGATAGGTACTCCCACCAAGTGATACCGAAATTTTCTTCTCTGCAATTCCACTTTTTCATAAATGTAGTACAAGGTATAGTTCCCTTTAAACCACTTTGTTTCCGTGTACTAATCAAAATAACCACCCGAAAGTTGAGTCCCCAAGCGAACTCGACCAACTGTTCCCTCTCATAAATCGAAAAAAAGTCGTTCGGAAAAAAGGGCGCTCTGGGACTACGAGTCGCATTTGTATAGGTATAGTATATATGGCATGTATATAGCATTATAGGTATATATAGATATGTGTGAACGGGCGCGTGTAAATTACCGGTGAATAATTTGTTTGTGCGGGAAAGTGATTTTCGAGGATGAATAGTCTCGCGTGCAGCGTATACTCGAGGCAAGGGGCAGGCGGGAAACGGGACAGACCGAAACCCAGAGCATATTATAGGTCCCATTGTCAACAGGGCGCGATGCATATAAAGACCCATGCGAACGCGAGCGTGTAAACAGAGGCGACAGTCGCTGATTTGTGCGACAGCCTGTACGAAATGTTTATCGACCTGGGGACCAGGCCTGAATTACGCCAGAGTACGTCGGCTAGGTTATGCCGGTGGTTTAATCGATCCGCCTCGGCTCGACGGCTTCGCGTTTATTAGGCAATTTCAGACAAGATTTTCGGAAACGCCCGTGGCTATGTGCTCCAAAGCATTTCGATTTCAGCTTCCATCGCTCGCCAACGAATATTCCTCATCTTTTAGCTCGGGCTAATTTTATCGTGATTACGGCAACTCTTACACATTGTTACCAAATCGCTTGTTTGTTGATAAAAAGCAGCTAATATTCTACGATACCTCAATCACGTCTGCGTTCAACCCTTTTCAGAACATGTGCAACAGTGTAGTATAAAAATTTTAGTATAAATCGCTCGCCACAACTTTTTTGCCATTGTTATGTATTACCGGTATCTACATTTTTACAAAGATAAAACTTGTTTTTGGTGAGCAATTTTTACTTGCAGAAACCTACCAGACGGTTGTATACGGAAATTTACAATAATAATGTCAACTATCGCGATTTCGCGAATTACGAAACTATTTAGTGATAAACCTCAAGTTGCAAGGAATGTTCATTGGCTTTGAAAACTTATTAATTTTCAAAATAGTTAAATAATTCTGCAGAAATTGTGCGAATACCAGTAAGAGTTTATAATAATACTTTTTTTTTAATTTTCCATCTTGGTATACATTATTTGACTCTTGACAATAGAGAAACGAAACCCCATATAATCAAAGTAATACAAATGTTCATTATTTAAAACGTAACAATTTATGCCTGTATAATATTTCAAGATAAATTCATTGATTTAACTCATTCAATATTTTTACAGTATAAGGAAATTAAATCAATTTATCGTACACTAAAAAGTCTGAAGTTTATAAAATCGTAAAAAATCGCAAAATTGTATTATAATCCCGAAATCTTTAACAATTTTGCATAAATGATGATGATCTTAGCTTACATCCTCCGTGCGGATTTACACATTACGTGCAGTATGCTGCGTGATTTTACCAGCTTCGACAAGAAGTTTTTGCCTACAGGATATATATCCTCAAGACGCCAGGATTGCACGCCCAGTACCGAGCAATTATTAGTTGAAATTTATGCAAGTTCTTAGTTTAGTATTTTCTTCGGGGAATATACTATAGTTTTTTCACTTTTGTAGTTTTTTGGAACTTCCCCATAGTTTCGGTTTCATTATAGCTCATTACACGTATTTACTTTAAATTTTAGTTTACAGTTTTAGTCAAAGATTAAGTGTAATTAGATTATTTTCCAATTATGTTACGAACTACAAAATCTATATATTTTATCAATTGTGAGTATTTTTTAGAGATGATATACGTATCGTCTATGCAATTGATGTGTAAGGGAAGGAAATTTGTACGAAATTGATGAATAAACCAAGTAGTTTCACTTGTCGATGTTTCGATGGATCTTCTTTTATTCATTGATAAATATTTATAATGTCATTTAATACACAATAAATTATTAACATATAATTTATTAACAATTTTCGTTTTACACTACACCATTATGTACTGAATTGAGGCACTGATGCGTCGCTCTGTAAATACTCAAAACGATAATAAGAAATTATTAAATTTTTGCACAAAAGTTGAGGTTATAAAAGTTTACTTTAATTTCTTTCAAATTAATATCTAATAATATATAAGTAAATCAATAAATATATAATAATTAAATAAGAAAATCAATTAATAAATAAAGTTAGTTTTTTGCAAATAGATTCATCGTTTGTTTTTAATGAATTGTATAACTAGATTGAGAATGAATAAATTTTTCCCGAGAATGTGTCTTTTCTGTACCAATTTGTGATTCATTTATTCATTTATTAGTTCAATTTTTTTCTTTTACGTAAGTGAATTGAAGCCGTTTATGGTATGTTTAAAGGTATTTAAAACTATCTGCAATTTTTTTGTGAATACGCATAACGTCTATAATAAAACAAAAGTGTGAAATTTACCCTAGTAGAAATTTGGCAATTTTAAATGGTTTGAAGTTAGAAATAGCCATGTTTTAGGTCATAATTAGCCATTTTCTATCGATCTTTTAGAAATGCCTTGTTTCTACTTAAAAAATCGTTTCCATTTCTACTAGGGTAGTTTTGTGAAACAAATGCAATTATAATTCCTTCAAATTATCGGGCTACCCATCGGGAATTAGCTATTCCCTCCCAAAGAGCGTAGATATTATTGTTTGTTGATATTATGGAAGAGGAGTTAATTTTCGATTTGTTTTATTTAAACAATTCCAATCTCTAAGTCGCAATAATTGAAGTTTTAAGTCACATTTTCGTAGATATTGAAACCATAAACGTAATAAGCATAGACAGTTTGACTTTATATATATATATATATATATATATATATGATTAAAACAATGTATCACGTAGTTTTGCATTAAAATTCGGTATACAACGTTAATTAAATGTTAGGTGTATTTTAATTAATTTCTAAGTCTTTTACAGAATCTTTCTAGGTTTGTCGAATATAGAACACTGCCACAATATGTGGTTTAGATCTTGTGCAGTATTGTCGTATTACATTTTGGATTTCCTGTAGGGTTAACTCTAGCGAGCTGCGAGAGAGAGTAACCAAGGTTATAATGGTCGGACCTATAGCGATTAATTATGCAAATGATTTCTCGAGATAAATTTGTTTTATACGACGGTTTGTTTCCTTCTTTGAAATAATTAAAGAGATAGCAAAGCAAGAAAGGAATGATTATTGATTTGTTTCCTAGACGTTATTTCCTTGTCTAACATTAAAAGCCATGCATACCGTATGTTCGACGTATCTACGGTACATACATGTCTTTAACGATACAGTATTTTCTGTAAGACAATGTGAACTACTCTAAAAATAACAACAGATAACGAACATCTGAGTAAATAATTTAAAAAATGAAATTAATCACGTAGCCTAACTTTATAGGTAAGCCGTGGAACACAGAGAATGTATATAAAAGACAGTAAGGGAACCCTCGCGCCAATTTCCCTCTTGACTTTCTCGGGTGCATTCGGAACGAGTCGTTTCCTTATGTTTCTCCACTCGAGGTCCTCGGCATCGTATTCGTCTCGTTCCCCTCTCCCTTCCCATGCGTCGGTATACGCGAGCGGGTGTACGCCTCCGGTTTCTCGCATCTTGGCTCGCTCGACGATAATGACAGCGTGGAGGCACTTGACAGCTTTTATTTCGGCTCCAGTCGCTATTTTCGTCTCTCTGCGCCTCTCTTTTATTTGTGAGTCAGCTTGTATTTCTCAATTTTTATGGAACTTCTGAGTGGATGTGTGTGTGTGTACGTATTTTGAAACGGTGCGTTTTGTGCGTCCCTAGTAGGTGTATATATACGTCTCTACAGTGTACGTATAGATGTGCGGTCACGTGCGACTTTTCAGTAAGGCGTGTGAATGCGGGCTGCATTTTCTCCGCGTGCGATAACGGTGTGTTTCCAGTTCTACTTACGACTGGGTGAGTTTAAGCTCTTCACGTGCGTGGTCGGCTGAAATAAATATGAGGGGAAATCGGGGACGTCACCGTTATTTATTTACAGGGTAAAGCAAATAATATGGTCAGGGCTGCTGTTTCTGTAATTGAGTGTGCTTCTCCGGGATTCCGTTCGTAGAATAATATGTTAATATTATATTTATAGATACTTTTGGCATATACATATTCTTTATTATTGATCGTCTTAATGTTAAACGGATTATCTAACTAAAGGTACGTTAAATCAGTCTACTTGAATGATACAGTATTATCCTAATGCAGGTAAATTGTAAGTATATAATGTGGTCATGATTAAGTTAAAAACGAAAATTGTTGTCCTTTAACGTGTTTTTAGGGAGATTACGTAACAGTTTAGGTATTTGGTTATAATATACCTGTAATGGAATAGAGTGCAAGGCATATTTATAATTAATTCATGTTTTGATTTACGATTATTATTAATAAACTTAAATAATTTCGATCATACTAACAAGCAATAATAATAAATAAATTTACTGACTTGAGACAATATATCTGCACTTTGTAAAAAAAGATATCTATAAGATAACTATAAAGAAAATTTCATCGAAGCAACCAAAGTTGTAAGTCACTCTCCTTATCACGACTTTCTCGCGACTGGAATGATAAACAGCGAGGGGGGAAAACGTTCAAGGCAACATATATATGTTTGAGAATAGAGAAAAAGTAAATTGGTCCGAATTGGAAGCTGACGGTACGAAACGATTTTTCCCCTTTGCAGAGGGCAAAAAACGGCGTAAATCGTCTTAAGAAGGTGGAAAATCGTCCGTGTACTATAGCCGAGAAGCAGGAAGCGAGCTCGCGGCAAATTGGGCGCGTGCGACCGGCGACAAGAGACGAACTGGCAGTCTAAGAACGAAAGAAGAAGAATTTCATCTTTTTGTCGTGAATTTAAATTTGCTATTTGTGCTGCTTCTGAAACTCTTTCACCTACACTCGAACCTTTCGAAATTCACGTATTGATCTGACTTTTTTGCGACTCAACTATTATCATTTATCTATTGAATGTGCTTTCTACGATAAATATATTGTATAGTCAGGGACAACATTTATGAAATTATAATTCTTTATTTGAATTCCGGTATTTTATGCGTAATTTGCGAACTGTGTGATAAATTTTATAATCGGTTACAAACATATAGTGAATTGTTTCTTAATTTTATTTATACATGATTATAGAATTTACAATAAGAAAACAAGATATAAACATTAGTTTAATATTTTTACGTAGCATAATAATCGTTATTATATGTGTACTTTACATTGAATTTGTACAAGTAAAAGTATATAAATCCCAAAAGCTTATAATAGTTTTAAATTTATGATGGTTAACTTTGCTTACATAGACAGGAAGATGGATTTCAAAACAGATAGATAATTTTAAAACCATTTTGAAATTGACCCACAAAATTGGATTGACATGTGTCAAAATTTCAACAGGCTGATGTAATCTATTTTTACCATAACACAACACATGAATATAAAAACATGAGAAGAGATTTTTCTAGATTTGTCTACCAAAAATTAATAATAAAAAATTGAGTACTGTTATACACGTATAGTATGCTGAACGTGTATTTTTGAAAGGTTAAACAAATAAAAATAATAGTAACAGTAAATAGAAACTTCGGGTAATCGGGTCTCGGACACTTAGGAACCACACCCTCAACTTAACGACGAGGCAGAAAGTAACAACATAGGAACAAGCCGCAGTCTTGTGCATCATTAGAGTCGTTATATCATAACCTGAGTTCCAAAAGCTCGGGATCCTAGTTGAAGTCATAACCGAAAAGGAAAACAAGCGTTGAACCGGTGCCAATGTCTTCGAGTCGGAGGCTACGGTATAGAAACCTCAAGTTCTTGTACCAGTTTTGTAAATAAATGCACGTGCATATAGCAACGCATTAAGAGCCACGAGAAAAGAGGGAAAATCAAATACTCGTGTATTTGTCTATTGCGGGCGCGAACGAGTCCTTTGAGGGCGGTCGAGGCTATTTAAACGTCGAAATCTCGTTATTAATTGCCGTGGTATTAAAAATAAATTGCTCTCTGGAAGCCCATTCACCAGGCGCGAGGGAAACTTTTTTCCCCTTCCCTCTTTTATAAATGCACCGCGATGCTGAGATTTCGATATTTATTTCTGAGCTACTTCCGATGTATCTTCCTATGTTTATTCACAGATAATTAAAACCTGTCGTTTTAAGAAAATATAATACTTCAAGATATTTTTGAATCTTTGGGAATTTTATCTCTATTCTCTTAAATATTGTTTTATTTTTATTAACAAAATTTATTAGCTTTTAAATATACTGGTTTCAAGATCTAACGAATCTTTACAAATATTAAAAACCGTGATTTTAGCACTTACGTAATTAATTTCTACAAACTTATACTTTTGAAGATATTTATATTTATATCATTTCTAACATAAATTAAGCACCTATAAAGAATTATAAAGGAATTTTGATATATATGATCTATAATTATGAACGCTAAGATTTAATTTTTATTTAAAAAATACTATATTTTATAGTAGATATATTCATGAATTAATAATCATTTCTAGCATAATTTATAACAAATATTATTATAAATATATGAATATTTGTATATAATCAAAAGTACGGCACAATGTAAATGTTATAAAAACAACAAAATATAATTATATTTATTACACTATTTTTCTCTGTGTATTTATATTAATGTTTTTACAATAAAAGTAAAATATTATTTGCAGGTTTCATGCGTATTTATTTTGTGATTAAAGTTATAAATCGTTTCTTTGAATCTATTCCAATAATCAATGCTGATACTGATTCTTTTTATCTTAGATTCGCCAAATACATTTAATTTTATGTCATTGATCAATAAGCTAGTGCACTTTCTTCGAATATTATTCAGAGCAATTGGTTTATAGCCCGCTTCAAATTTTTACCCTCATGTCAATTTAAACAGATAATATCTTTATTTGTAACTTTGAATTAGTAAGTTATATACTAATTTTAAACTATAAAAATGATAAATTTATATTAAAAAGTTCATACCTTGCCGAGTTTATATTTCAAGTTAAAAAAAAAATGTATTGGTACTTTAATGCGCAAAACTAAAGAAAAAGTTCCACGATAATAAATCCAATAATATAACTCAGCTGATCAAATGAAAAGAGCAAAATTTAGCAATATAGATGGTAAAACAAGACGAAAGATTAAACCAACGAGTAAATAGCTTTGGCAACACGGATGAAGAAAAAAAATGACATCGTCAATTTCCATTTGATATCGGAGGCTAGTGTCCCCCTCCCCCTTCCTCGTTCTTCTATAGTCGATGCATCGTCAGATCGACTGTCTGGAATCGCGAGGGTTGCGACGCTCGACGAACACTTCGTTTCCCGATAGTTCCAACTTTTATTTCCTGGGTGAGGGGAAATGCATAAACTCAAATGCATTTTCGAGCACGGGAGATTGATGCTCCTCGATCGCAACCCCATCCCAGGGATTCGCGACCCCCTCCAGCATTGCCATTGGATTTTTCGAGATAAAAGACTTAATAATACTGCATCTACCAGCGAGCTCTTTCACGCTCCAAAATGTTTACGATCTTTTCACCTGCTGTTGTTGTTGTTGATCATGCTGTTGCTTTTGCTTTTCCTGTTGATATTTTGCTTCCTCCAACTTTTTCTCCCGTTATGGGGGTATCGATATATTTATAGAAAAATTGTTCGCGTGAGAAGATGGTTTCGTGTTTATCGTTGATTGAGAAAAAAGTATACGGAACGCAAAGAGAAGAAAAAGTGATTTATATATTTCATATTTATAAATTTATTCATATATTTCAAAGCGAAAAAAATTGCAGAAATATGGGAGTGCTGGTAGGTTGTAATGTTGAATGTTTAAAATTTAATATCGCTGGAATAAATGTCGCACCGTTAAATTTTACGTCAGGTGCAATTATAGATGTGAATTTGCATACATTTAAACGCAGTTATTAATTCCTGTAACACATTTGTACGTGCTTCAAGTTAATGGAGGGTCCGACATTGGCTGCAATGAATTCGCTAATGATATTTCAGATTAAATCCTGATGTGCCTGTTTTAAACTAAAATCCCCTTTAAGCAGTAATTTCAGGGGAATTATAATTAATCAATATAGTACTTTCCTAAAGCTCGAATCGTTAATAATAAAATTATTTTGCCGTCTTATACGGTAATAATCTTCGGATATCTTATGCTGGTATTTTTTATGGAAATAACTTTTATTTTAAAGGTACTTCGGTATTGACTTTAGATTTTTACCATGAAAATAAAAATTTGTATAGTTTCGATGTGAATATTTTACGTTAAAGTATTGTTGAAATATGAGTATATTACACTTTAAATGTTATAGAGAAAAAAGACAGCTTTTCCTAAGCGTTTTGTTATTGGACGTAGTATCACATACATATTTACGACTGTACGCCAAAAAACGGTTAACCACATGTTTTTTGTTTTCCATATACCAAGCTTTCGTTATTTGCATTTATATAAATGTAACAATCACTGTATTATGTATTTAAAAAAGAAAAAAATGGTGTTTATTTGATTGTCGTTGTTAGACCTGGAATATTTAAAATTATGCTCAATACATATTATTCGATTTTTTGTATACTATTGCCAAATTATCATTTAAGTAAAAAAAAAACGTTAGAGACGTAATTTGCTTATTTGTTTCGTTGAAAATTATAATAAAACTTATCTCATAAATTATCAGACTAAAATTTATTTCGACAGTTAACTAGACCGCATTATACTTGGTGTTACACGTTTCCACTTGGAGCGATATTAGAATTGTAAATTTTGAGATAAATAAATAACTCGAATAAACCACATACACTCCATAAATAACTTACCTTATAGAGAGAGCCCTAATATTCCGAAAGGAAAACGTATACAGGAAGAAAAAAAGCTCGTATACGCAACTTTGCATGAAAAGCCAGCGTTAAACGCATGGAAGGTCTTTGCTATTCGCAAATAAATTAAACCCCATAGAAAGAGGGTCGTAGGGACATTTACTCCGGGAATTGGCGAAACATCCAAAAGAGGAAGGACTGAGTACTGATAAGACAAGCTCGCCAACTACTTGCTCGTGTTGATTCTCCGCAATGTATTTTCATTTTTCCATCGGCGTAGACGTAACAAAGGAGCTTAATAATCCCGAATGGGCGAGCTCACTCTTGTATATATACGTATATGTGTGTGTGTGTGTATATATATTTTACTCTCTCTCTCTATCTCTCTCTCTCTGGAGCTTTTCCGTGTCGGTAAATAAAGAGGGTCGCTGCTGAGAGGTCCAACGTTAATATTGAAGCGAAGCGAGGGGTGAACGGCTGCGACTAAGGATCTTTAACTTTTCTTGATGACCTAGCAAAAAGACACGAAAAAAATGTGTTTATAACGATCGATGTACTCATTACTTTCGGTATTGATATACCGTTTATATTAGTTTTCAACCTTTTTTTTTAATCATTTCTGTTGCATGTCAAATTTAAACGGTTGATCTGAATTCTGCTATATAAAGTTGTGTCTACTTTTGTAAGCTTGAGTATCTCCGTGTATTTAAAGTTTTCTTATGGAAGTTTGTACGTACTCGAACACCGGAAAAGAGGATTGGAATCTTGTGATATCGATCTTTTGATAAAACTCTTATTCTGATGGAAGAGGTTATTATAAGAAATAATATTAATTTCATATAAATATATACAATAAATCATTGAATAAAGTTATTGTTTTCAGTATAATAAAGCATTCACGTGAAATATTATCACGAGTTTTACTTCGGGATAACGATTATTGTTTTCGATATTAGCTCAATCAATATTGTTGATTTATTCGTATTTCGAGTCCTTAGAAAACAATACATTGGCACTTGTATCGTTAAGTTCCGGTTATTAATGAGACGATTTTCTCCCATTAACGTGTGGCTAACCCTCCTTCTGCAAATCAGTCTGGAAGCATCGATACCAAAATACCTCGACAAAATAGAAGTAACCAAAATCGTTTCCTTTTCTCTGTCTTGTAATTGAAGTGTTCTTATTGACATTAATGGTACTAGTGAAATATGGTTAAGCTCTCTTTACTACGCACTACATTTACAAGCCTCGCCTGATTTTGATTTTTATGGTGGTGATAAAAATGTTTACGATTTCCACGAAAAATAACATAGTTTATGCGTGTATCGTTTTTAATTTTTTTTTTAATTAAAACCTTTATTAGAAAGTATATGAAAAGTTATTACCAAAATATCGCATCTCTTTAATTCTAACAAAGTTATAATTCATACATAATATTTTAATATGAAGAATTCCATTTTAATTAAACTAGCTTATAAAAAAATGCGATGTTTTAAATACATTAATTAAATATGTTGCCGCTTTTGTATATTCAAGGTTCTTAATTTCATGCAAAGCGCTACATTTTGCACGTTTAAAAAACATTTGTATATATTTTATACGCATGAAATAGAAAATATATCAAACTGTAAGAATTACTTGATATTTAATTTTATTCAGTTTTAACAATTTTTATGCGGAGATAAAAAGCGTATTCATATGGATTTAATATTAAGAGAATGACTAAATGTGCTCATAAGAGTAGCACGGAAAGTTTGATTATTATTGTGCTTCATCGATTCATAGAATTTGGTACGCATTATACTTATAGGTACTTAGCTTTATACATGCTTGAGTGTAGTATAACCGAGTATAACAGCTACATTGTTTTTAACTGAGTGCAACATATTTATGAAGTACAATAATAACTTAACCTTCTCAGTTTCGTGGAATATGTGAAAATGTAGACTTACGCATTAATTCCACGAAAGGCATTTGTGCGACCGATACATTGAAAGCAACGCACACACATGTGTGTATGAATTGCAATTAAATATATTCAAAATGATTCGTAACACTGGTAGTATCATCTAGTGTACTAACAAGAGAAGCTATGTTTCCATGAAAGACCTCCCTTTCATCACTCACAATATTCTTTGGTCAAATGTTTGAACTTAAATAACTCTCCCATGTGGTACATCAGGTTGGCAAAGCGGAACTCTCTCTAGTACGCTGACATATACATATATCATCTCAAATTCTAATGGATAATTTTGTGAATAATTTTCATAATTCTTAATCAAATGTTTTCTTTATAATTTGTTAACTCAGATAAAATATAAAATACGTTTTGATACTTTTACGCACTAAATGTTGAAAGTGTAAAAGTTATCTTAAATTGGTTAAATACGGACTTAAACTTCTAAGCACACTAGAACGACTATATAATTTGTTTCTAAAAACTAGATTTGCTCACGGGTATTCACCTACAAATCCCCGAATCAAGAATCTGACAGAAGACTATCTATCAGAACAATAACACATTTTTCATTCGAGCGTTTTATCTAGTTGAAAAAGAGCAGACAAGTTCCTTGAACTTTAAAAGCTGAAAGGGACCGGGGAATTCGTTTCTCGCAACTGGGAACGTTTACGTGAATTACCGAGCTTTCTCTCTCTCTCTCTCTCTCTCTCTCTCTCTCTCTCTCTTCGAGCGGTACTGAAAGAGTAGAAGTAGAGAAATCCACAAAGAAAAATCGCTCCGTTCAGCACAATTCAATCTCTCTCTGGCTCTCGGACCGGGTGCAGTTTGCATATCTCAAATCAGGGAAAGAGAAAGAGCTGTGATGGTCAGCCGGCTCTCATTCCGTGAATCGTAGAAGGTAGAGGAGCCGCAGCTGCGCCGTGGACTCCATGACTAATTAAAATTACGGAAGAATCAAATGGATTTACCGCCGCCCCCGCGCTCTTTCTACGATGCCCCTACTACTCTCTGCATAAAAGAACCTCTTATCGCGCTTTTGGCTTCCAACCCAAGCTTTACCGAAAGAAAGCAAACCGCGAAAGATAAAACGAGGAGGATGGAAAACGACAAACACCCGTGAAAGACCGGGGTAAAGCATTGGGGTAAAAAAACAAACAAACTCTATTCTGCTTCCTAGCGTTTTAAGCTCGTTTCACACCACTGCTTCCTCGGTTTATAACAAACCTTGTTCAACATTTCTGCAGGTGGAATTTACTTTCGACTTTCTTGTGAACCGAGCATTATTATTGATTTGCAATATTTTATTTAATATTATTATATATACAACTATATATGCATAGCTATTATAAACATTTCAACTGTTTACTTATTATCCTTAAGAGGAAAGTTACGTTGAAAAAATTTTAAAAAAATTTTCTATTTTTTTAACTTATTTATAATTAAAAACTTTTGTGGCATTTGTAGTAAAAATTATAAATTTTCTGCATTATTTCAAGAAAACAGAATTATTTTAACCTAAGTTGTTTAGAGAATTGTGTCAAAATTAGTGTTTGATGCTCCTTGCGTCTCATCGATTTCTGTAAGTAATTGTTACAACTTTGCAATAGCTTTTTGATTAAAACAATTTTTTGTTAATTAGAAAAAAATAATTTATTCAAACAATAAAGATGGTTTAAAACATTACTATTTTTGTTTAGAAAATTAATTTTATAATATATTTTATTCTGATAAACACCAAACTTTTTAAATTGATGAGATGTAAGGAGCATTTGGCAACAAACACTAATTTTGACATACTTATATGACATAATTTTTAAATCGTAAGAGGAAAAACAAAAAGATTTGTTTGACCTAACTCTACTTTAAGTGTATGGCAATACTTCTTACGCATTATTTTTGTTGTGCTACTTCCGTATAGTATACACAATGTCCTGCCAACAATTGGTGGAAAGTGAAAATTTATCCTTGTGAAATATGAGGTGTATAAAGACAGAGTAGTGTTGTATATACACGTTAGGTTTGATGTTATCCACTTAACGACTTATGAAAGGTAATTTTCTTTTTAATTTAGCGTGACTTGCAGGTGGTAAAATTTTAATGAGATTGACCCATTTATTTCGAAACGTTAGCAGAGCATTTATTTAACAAGCTCGAAAAATCTATTAGAGTAGTTTATTTTATTGATTTACGCTCAGTACTTAGAATATATGAATTTAAGAATACTCGATTAAAATAAATTTAACAAATTTCATTTGCATCAGGTGAAGTGAAAGTAGTTCGGGTAGCTTTACGTATATAAAATACATAAAATAATATCTAAGTTTGTAATATTTTCTGGTATATTTATACATTACTATTAAAATAGTATTTAAACATGCTTGGTACATTCAAGCAGATAAGATTTGACGATGAATATAATTAACAAGCTCGAGCAAACGATATTTATTATCTACATATTCTTCCAGGTTTATTATGTATAATGTAGCTAAGTTTCTACGTCTCAAAATAAGATTGAGAATTACTGTGTACTTGTTGTTTGTTATGCGTATTGATCTAATTTGAGAAGATGTATAATTGTGCAACCTTGGAGAGTTGTTTGAGTTGCATAATTGCAAGAGTTTATGTTGCAAATTATATTATTGACAACAAATACTGAATACAGCTGTTGTGTTAAAAGCTAAGAATATTATTTAATACAGTTAAGTGTCAGATATAAACAAAAGTTTAATATAGTGAAATCTCTAGTTATTTAACAATTACAAATTTAGCTGCAGAACTCCGAATAACTTAAAACTTTAAATGTCCAGTCCCTGTGGTTTAGTCTGAATACAATAGATCGGTTTTGTAATGTGTTTTTAATCTCCAAGTTTTTTCTATGGATACGTGGCGTCGGGTGGAGGAAACTCTGTATTCATATACAGTTTCAGTTGTCAAAGTGCTTATGACGTTGTAAGTCTATATTTAAAAATCGGTTGATTGTTTCTCTTTCTTTGCCAATAAGTTTTTAAACCGAGTTACGACATCTCGTATAGGAACAACTAGTTATTTCCGAATGTTATTTTAAATTTACGCCGTAAGTAATAATCGACATTGTGCATCTTGTCAGTTATCAGTGTGCTTGAGTTCACTATTAAATTAAATTCTTTGGCTGATTGATCGAAAAGAAAAACGTAAATCTAGTGATTGGTACCAGATAGATGTGGTTGATCACCGCATAGAGATATCTTGTTTTCTAGCCGATTTCGAAAATCTGAGCTTCCTTCTTCTATTTTTTATGTTCGTAGTCAGACAGTCGGTCCCATCACGTAGCTGGCTCACGGAGTCGAGCGAGCCTCCTTCCGAAAGAAACAATTAATTATGATTACGTAAATACGAGAAACGAACTAACTTGCACCTACACGTACGCTCATTATTGATTATTACATACAATTATTGAAAGTTTGTAAAATTTAAAGAGTTTTAATGCAACGATTATATACAATAAATAAAACGATTTTTTGGGACAATCACTTTTTCCTTATACAACAATCAAAGTTATGTCTATTTTTATGTATTCGATATCTTATTCATTGAACACATTGGTAATAGGAGCCTATTAAAATTTGTTTTACATCCATTAATATGAAAAATTCTTTATTACGATTTTACGAATTTATATATTGTTTTAACATGTTTTGTGAATAAGGCACCCCATAAGTTACGCATTATACAGATAATTCTGTTAAATAAATTCTGATGATTTATTAAACTTACTAAAGCAGATTTTCCGATAAAAGTTTCTACTATGTGTAAACACACTCATAAAATGGCACGAGAATTTATTTTTTAACAGTCTCAACAACTCATCAAATAAAATCCTCCTAATTGCACAAATATGTCTGAAGCAAATCAGGGCAACCAGTAGGCATCAAACACGAATGTTACAGGCTTATGCTTAGGCTAGCGTTTATTTCGCTAGTGTGAATCGAGCTTAAGTTCCTCGTGAAAAAGAGGAAAAGGAGAGGGGTTATCGCTTGTCGCCCCTCTAGTACTTTTTGTTTCCTTCCCCGTCGAGTGTTTACCTGGACGCACCAACCTGTGCAGTGAACCCTGTATCTGTGTAAACGCGACACAAAAAACACGCGGATGAAATTTTATTTTTTATTATTTTACGTCAAAGCTTCTATGCGGATGAGAAGCAAACATAAAGGAAGAAAAATAACGTAATAATCCAGCGTATGTTTGGATTATTAGCACGGGATTCCGTACAATATAGATTTAATTGATAAGAGTCAATACGAATGCATTAACCAAATTGAGTAACATTGGATTATTGGGGGTCGCTTGAAATTCGCTCACCGGACACGAATTCCCTGACTTCCCCCGATAAATCAATGATCGCAGTAGAGCGGTGGAAAAAAAGGAAAGAAAAATAGTCGCGCGAATAAAATGTCTCGATAACGATAACATATCCGTAAGTACTTTCAACTCGGTCTCTTTAATCCGGACTATCGCTGGAGCAGATTGGCGCTGAGTAGGTAATTTCATCGGAGATAAAAGTTTTCGCGCTCGAGGTCCCGCGAGACCACTAGAACCTCGCGTCGAGGGACACGACGTCGCGCAAAAACTTATCACTTATAATCAACTGATAATCTTTTATGGCATGGAGAGCCGTTTCCTTATCCGCATTACGACTTGGCGTGTATATCGCCCACGTTTCTTCGGTCTCGATTCGTCTGCGATAGGTGGGACTATCCTTTTTCGTTGACTTCTTTAATTAGGTGATTACAGTTATGACTTCTGGATGAGCGAGGGTGAGCCGTAAAACCAATGGTGCTACCACGCGTGTGGATTTTCAGTCCCAATGATTCAAGTGACTCTATAACTTTGTGGTTTATTGCTTTTGACGTTTATACTACCAGTTTGAAAAATTAATTTTTGTTGGCACTCCATTAAATAATAGGGTTGTTTATTTATCGTGTTTAATAATATATAATAAAATATTCTTTTAATTATAAAAACAGGGATAAATAAAATAATTCTAAATTATTGGAGTTGAAAGTATTTTATAATGAAGAAATAGTGAGACTAGATTTTCGGTACATCTATTTTTATAAAGTCAGTGTATTAAAGGAAACGAGGCGCGTAAAGAAAATGATGATCGCAGTCTCGAAAATATTCATCACCTCCGAAATTATAGTAAAAGCAGTAGGAGGGAGTCCTCTTTATATATGCACTTTTTCCGGAAGAAAGAAGCAACGACTCGAAAATGCAAAACGCCGGCGGAAAGTGCACACGAGCGAAGTCCCTCAAATGCGCGAATTTCCATAACGCCCTCGGCAAAGCCCCTCCCGTTAGCGCACGCACCACCCGCATAACGTCCATACTCGTTGCACGCGATCCCGGGTTTTCGCTTATTCAACGTTCGTATTAGCAAGCACTTCCGCGTGCCGCGCGCCGCGCGAAAATCGACGACATTCGAGACCCGTGACTCTGATCGTCCCCATTGCAATATCATACGTGTCCGCGGATTCCGAGGTAGCGAAACCTTTTCACCGAGTCTCTGTACCCTTACCCCGGGGTATATGCAAATTTACCTGTCGCGCACGCCATGCGCGCGTTACCACAAATATTCACCTCGATCTATGTACGCGAAACTTGCTCGGAATAACTTTTTTCCGCGCTTGTCACTTTGACGGTTTTATTTATCCAGGAGATCGCGGAATTATGTTTAACGAGAACAGTATATATACTTCTTATTATATACCAACAGTTTGCATCGTCTAACAATATATGCACTGTGTCAACGATTTTATATACCCTACACATATCTTATACACATTCGTTTTAAAAACTAAATTTAATTACACACGCCATGCATATATATTTAAATCGTGTCAGCGTTAACTAAACAAATACTCTTGAATAAGTTTTCTGACAACATTTCTATGGCAATTCGACGTACTCGACGAGTTGTAAGTATTTGACGAACTGTATATTCTTTTTGATAATTTGATTTATATACATACCACAATCTTTGGTTAAAACATTTTGTACGTAAGCCTTTGTTACCAGAAAGTACAACATTTACTCATATCAATTAATAAATTCGTTGCATTTGTAAGTATATTTTCGATTTTAACGTAATAATTACGTGCTAAATAATTAGATAATTGTACGCGCATCTTATAAATGAAATACATACCCATCAAGGGACACGCAAAACCAAAAACTTACGTCTCCGACGAGTCGGATGGCCTGTAATCGTATTTGCTCAGCGTAAAAATATTTACGGGCCGGATGGTCTAGGGAGCGCGACATCGAGGGTGCTGCGATTACGACGACATTGGAGTTACGTACTGCAGCGACTCACGGCATGTCTCGTGACGCGTTTCCCTTTTCGGAGCTTTATCCGTTTCGAAGCTTTTTCTCCTGTTTCTATCTTTCTTCCCGTACTGTCGTTGCCTGTGCTTTTCATCGCATGCGGTTGTGGTTTACGATTTTTTAACGGTCCGGAGGTTACGCGGATTGAATTCAAATTCATTATTGACTGTAGTTTTATTTTTCGGTGCTTTCAATTTAAATGGAATCTTTAGGAGGAGGATTTTAGGTAAATGCCCAGTTTCAAAAGTGTAACTGGTAAATTAATTATTGAAATGTCAGAATAATATATATGTATTTTCAAATTTATACTCATATATATAATAACTAACTAGGAGAGGCCACGGCCTTTGGATCACGGACCTTAACCAAACTCTAGGATTTGTTTTGTAATATAAAAGTATGAGGAAAACCAGATTTTTAGACCCTAACGCATTAATTTACCCAAGTTATGGCTAACTAAAGCCCTTTTTGTAAAATAATTACTTCTACTTTGATCGCTTATAACTTGGAAACGAATAAAGATAGATATTCAATCTGTATTTTCGAAAAAAGTTGAGATCAAGTAGATATAATTTGAAAAAAAGAAACTTAAATCAGTCAATTTGGAGCAGTTATAGAGAAAACAAGAAATTGATGAAATTTTAACTAAAATTTAGTAGTAGTAAAAAAGTATTGGCGTTTTTAACTAAAACTCCATGAATTTCTTATTTTCTCTATAGCTTAGCTCCAAATTAACCGATTTGAGCTTCTTTTTTTTAATCATATCTATTTAATCTCAGCTTTCTTTTAAATTTTAGATTGAGTATCTATCTTTATTTGTTTTCGAGTTATAAGCGGTCAAAGTAGAAGTAATTATTTTACAAAATTGACTTTAGTTAGCTATAACTTGGGTAAATTAACGCGTTAGGGTCTAAAAATCTGGATTTCCTCATACTTTTATATTACAAAACATATTCAAGAGTTTGGTTAAGATTCGTGATCCGAAGGCCGTGGCTTCTCCTAGTAAGATAGGGTTAGCTATTGTTAACTGAAACAAATACTATTTCTTAACAATTTTATTAAGAACTGATGACTTAGATATGAGCAAATGGACGTTTCTTAACAGTTATAAGTACTTGCTGGATTTGGATTCGAACCTTAAACATTTAAAATCTATTAATTTATTATTTTACAATAATTGAAAGTTATTATTGAAAATATAGGGTGAAAAACACAAGTTGTTATTGCATAATTAATAATGTAGATGTATCAATTTTTTAGGTCAAATATTTATTTATCTTAGTGGCGTAGTAATTATTTATATAGTTACCGCTTTTTAACACATTATATAAAATAATTATTAAGTTTCCAACGCAATAGCTCTTTTGACGTAATGCGTTTCTTCTACAAGATGCATCTACTTCGACATCCGATTTCTTGTATACGAGTATCGCGTTAGCGGATTATTTTTTTACCCGTATATGCTTTTTCAAAGCTTCTTTTGTATATTTTTAGTCTGCGCGCATTTGATTGAATTCTTCATGTTTTTTCGGTGGCGTTCCGACGCGTCGGCGCAACAGATGCATACCCTATAAAAACAGATTCGTTAGCCTAGTGCATTATTTTCTCGAATGCCATCGGTAATACATGCACCATACGTGTCCTCTCAATTCGTCCGAGCTTCGCGTATGCAGTCATTCGCTCGTACATGTACATATATACATACACATATGCGGGATCCTCTCATATAGAAGGGCGGACACGGAGAATCGATCATGCCTGCCCCGGACGACCGCGGAAATAGATACATTACGTGCCCTCTCAACGCGCTGCCCCATCTTCATTCACTTTTCTTTTTTTCTCTGCGCTTTACCTCCGCGAGCGTATATATTTCATCGTGGGTTGCATCTGGTCTCTCAGAAAAAAATATCGACAGTTCTTAATCGAAATTGTTCGATTCGCGAGGCGCTCACCGAGATCTGTCTATCGTTTGACAGGAAATCGTTGTTACGCGTGTTTTTCGTTATTTGAAAATCTTGTTAGAAGACGGACACGTGGATTCATGGTTATTTTTCCTCTATTTTTTTCTTTGGTAGAAAATAGAGCATATTTTCTTTGCTAAATTAATGGATTTAATACTGGTTAGATTGTACAATTTACTGCGTATTTACTATCCATTAAAATAATATACGTAGATAAAATGTTTTTCATACATATGTACTTAATTATGTATATTTTTCTGTTGCAGGTGAGTTTCAAATTTCATATTACTGTACCCATACAATACTGCACCACTATGTAAGTTTGCAAATGTTACGTATATTTTTATAATAAACGTATTCTTTTAGGTCTTTAGACGCGAATGGTATATAACTTATAGAAGAAAGTCAGAAATAAAAAGCCACTCATACTTTTACATTATATTGTATCTAAGTAACGACAGCAAATAATTAATTCCTTTCGTATAGTATATTGACTATAGAGCATATAGAATATATATATACACACACTATAGTGTAGAATTATACAGAGATGTTTAATTTACTTGGTAAAAAAGTGTTTAATTGCGTCTCTTTTACTAACTACGAGGACTTCTTAAAGGGACACGAGCACGCGGACTACGGATGATTAATGCGATCCTCGTGCGACTTTGTTATACACAGGAGACTCTTTTTCACCCTGTATTTTGTCAATGTCTTAGGGTCTGATTACTTTTTACACACTGATGAAGTACCTAATTTATCTCGCGCTTGCGCTCACGGAAGCTCCGCAACACCCGACCGAATATCACGATTGTCATTTTTTTAATTATCTCCTATAATGGGACAACCGTTTCGCAGCTCGCTCGACATAAAAGCATTTAATTGTATGAAAAATTTAATGGTGGTATAGCTTTCGTATAAAATTAATATTCTCGCCGAATTTAATAAAATTTACGGTAACTTTATCAAACCACAAGCTTTTAAACGTGTTTCGATTTACGCATGACAATTATTTAATTTTAATTATCTTAATTAAGGCGGAGTTTAAAGTTCGTTATTTTAACATGGGTTATTTAATTTTCGCAATAAGATAAATAAGACAATTAAATTAATATTAGAATATAAATTATTATTACTTTTAATATATTATACAAAAAATATTTTCGTATTATATAAAATTTTTGCGAAACGAAAATCCTAACGTCGAATAAGGCGCGAGAATGTACTAAAAAGAAAATAATCGAAGAAGGCGAGACAAAAAAGTTTTTTCTTGGTAGATATATATACAGAACTTGCACGTGAACTTTCAAAGTACAATCGGCACTTGCGTCTAATAGTTTTTTTTTTTTTAATATCAAATAACGCGTCTAACCAACGAGTGTTGCAGTCACCTGATTGCTTGCATCTCTCTTCGATTTTTTCATTTTTTCTCTCATACTCTTTTTGTTGTAGAGACCGCATAGCTAATAAATTATTCGACTCTTCGAATTTTCTACCGCCCTCTCGCTTTCTCGGTTGGCAACTGAAGCTTTTTGTGGCTGGAGTGGATGGCGGACACTTAAGTGCGCGTATCGTACACGGTGCAGTAAAACTTTCAGATACAACAGGAACAATGAATTATTTTATGTTGTAAATGCTGTATATAAGACGATGAATACAACGTTATACAATATCTTGAGATAAATTTATGTAGGAATAAGTTGTGTAGAGCAAAACTTTTATAAAAAAAATTCATGCGATTTCACAATTGTTAATTATTTGATACTTTTGAAGGAATTGGGAAACGAATTTGTTTGAAACTGTTCAATGGATTTTAAGGATAAAGAGATTCAATCGTTTTGAATAATCTAGAGAAAAAGGGGGACAACGAAGATAAAAATTAACTAGAATTCTAAACAACTTTTAATTTCCAATCAAAAAGAAATGTTAAAAGGTAGCTTAAAAAGTCAATGGAAACGTTTCATTTAAAATTAACGCAAATTTTTAAATATTCCACTATCGAATATAACTTTCAAAACTTTAGAACTACTTGAACAAGGCATAATATAATTATAAAATATCTCTTAATGTCAGTTCTCGTTTCCGTGTAATGATTGTAGGTCGAACAGAACTCAAGGTATTTGATGTATAGTACTTTCTCCTTGGATTATTCGAAATACCCGAATATTATTATCTCCAGGGCCCATTTAACAAAACACCGAGATACGGGTCTTTTTATTTGCACCAATGAACATATCCAACGATTTCGATTGAGTACTCTCTTCTAGGTAGTTTACTATAAAAATTCTTATAGTCTAAAATTACGGGTTGTAATTGAGTTTCGTAAAATTAATATAAACATACATTGATAAATTCTGCGATCAAGTAGACAGCATGTTGATTATTTCAAAACGCGTTTAAGTTTTACAATTATCAATAAAAGTATAGGCAAAATATTTTGTTTGTAGAAATAAATAATTTGTCGTGTTAATACAATTCTAAGGTGTGCACATGAAAAATCACGTAGTGGATTAATTAATTGCTTTGATTGTACCATATTTATAATATACATTTAATTGATCACTTGAAAAGTCGCGTGGTGAAATGATATAATGATACGGATGTACCTCGACACTTCCGAACACTGCATCTATAAGAAAACCTACTTCGTCTTGTAAAAAAATGAACCCGTCATTCTTGAAAAAAGTAAAAAGTAATATAACGTTTATCACTCTGAGATTCCCAACGGTACTCAGTCGAGTACACGTAGCTCGATATACCCCCTCAAAACGTAGTTCGCATAACCGTTTCTTCTTTCTTTTCGTACGACTCCCCAGGGATATCGAGAAAAGAGATCGCGACCCTATCTTTCTCTGCTGCTTACTCCCGTACATATGGTTTCCCTTTCATCTCGCCTAAGAATAACCTCGCGAACTCTCTCCCCCTCGAAAATTTTAACGAAGCCTTTCCGAGAAATTCCCCTTCCGCGATGTTATTATATTAATTGAGGCGGCGCCAAGTCGCGCGTCCATAGTCTTTCGTTGAGTTTCTTGGCGACGCTTCGTTTGACAAATAGGACCACGCGAGCAACTCGGCCACGTTATATACTTTCGGGTGGTCTTTCTAATGGGGCTTTTCTATAACGATGAATTTCGTTTCTCAGGGCTTATTCACACTCGAAATATCTTGCTGCCTTAGAAAATAAAGGGATTAACTTATCTCGTAAAAGCGGTTCAGCTTGATTTTTGACGTAAGGGAGTTCGTTTATAGCTCGTAACCAGACTGCGCAAAGATGGTTAGCTACCTCGAGACTATTTCTCAAACGATCGTTTGCTACGAGAAGTAAGGTTATATGTACTCGTTTCATAATGCGGGTTAATTCATTTAATATTCTTACCCACATTTTTTGCATTATTTACAGTGAATTATCTCTTTAGCCTTTATAATTAAAAATCAATTTTGGCTGACGTTTATTGTGTATACAACGTTGCATTCCATGCAAAATTTTAATGTTACGCGAAATCTCATTTTCATTTATCAATGTATAAATATATAGAATTTTCTTACGATTTAAAAATATATATACCGTATAAATAACGCCCGGTATAAAAAATTGGATCGCACATTCAGTATTTTTCGTTCCCTAGGTCGATAGAATGCAAACCATCCCAATAAAGAAATAATACTGCTCATCAAACCGTCGATTCATCACGTACAAAACGAGCCCAATATTCCCTCGCGAAAAATCCAACTAATTTGAGCAAGCTTATAAATAACGCGGCAAATCGTCCCCTTGGTCTCATAAAAGAATACGCGATTCTCGACCCGAATAAAAAATTCCACGGAGCGTCAAAGCTCTTGGAAAATTCATCTCGAAACCGCATTTGCCCTTCGTGACAAAGCTCTCGTGCCCAAAAGTTGGGTTTGCCATTTTAATGAAAGAATAAGTGGAAAAGAACTTTACTTTCTCGTTCGTGAGGAAAAGAGATACAGAAAAAGATACGAAGGGATAAAGTGAGAGAGAGGTAGATAGAGAGAATGATATCGTGGGAGAGACGATCGCCGTAGGGCCTTGGAACCACAACCGACTGCAGCGTACGTATAGTTTCTTTGATGTAGTTGCAAACCAACCGAGTCTCGCAAACACATCGTATTGTGAAGCGCTCGTGCGACTTTGGTTACGGTTTTATATCCTAAAGAGAAATTACTCGCAAGCCTGCTGATATATATCTTATGAGGCTCGAGCGAACGGGACATAAAGGATTCACCATTTCCCTTGGTAGAAAGTGATACACACGTGCATCAAAGCGTTTTAATGACCTGATAGAAGATTCACGAACTTGAACACTTTTGTGGTTGCTATTACTTATACTGATAAATTAAATAATCTTTCCTTAGAGATGTTAAAGGGCTTGTATACATAAAAGAAGGATATTATAATAAGACCAAAAACTGGCATGTTCAAACTTATAATTTCACTTTATGTTTATTCAAAAATTTCTATGTGTTAAAAGTGCATGAAATTTACTTTTAACGCCTTTAAATAAAAAATATTTAAAGATATCTAACATTATACAAATTGGTTTAAAAGGTCTTTTCACAAATCTTAAAATTAATGTCATATTTTTTAATTTATTTCGCCTTACGAGATTTTAAAGAGCGGCTTATTTGTACATGCCATAATTTGATTTTATTAAAATATTTCCTTTCTTTACACGTAGAATTTTGTACATATACATAAATAGATAGAAAGAAGATAATTTCATATCTGATTTACTCTTTAGCATTTGTTATAATTATAGACGTTTATAGGAAATTATATTTTGTAATTCTAAGTATCTTTGATTATTTTTATGCTAACATTCAAATTTATTATTTAAAAATTAGTTAAAAAATGTACAATCTAAAAAAAATAGAATGCTTTGGTAAAATAATTAAAATGTAATACTACCAAAAATCTATTTTTATTTAAACGTTTACGGAATTTAATGAAAAAGTAAAGTAATGAGCATGGATAGGAGTTGTACCGTGTGTAAACTCTTTTAGATCAAATTTTGCTGGCAGTTTAGCTCGAAAAACAGAAACCGTCGAGTCAACGAAAAAAAAATTACGTCTCACACTCAATAAACAGAGAGATAAAAAAGGAGATCGAGGAAGAATAATCGTTCCCCGGTTACAACACGTCGCTCACAAGAGAGCCGGAAAATGACAAGAAGAGGCGAGAAAATAGCGGAACACAGCATTTCCTGGCGTCGGGATTCTTTTACTCTTTTACTTTGTATTATTTTCATTCTTTCGTCCGTCCGCGTCCTCTTAAAACGCATGCGCACGCAAAGCCTACATGTCGTTTACACTTGCCGATGGATGATCCGACAGTGATCCCAGCAGTCCGGCCCGTCACACCCGCAACGGATCCAATCACTCGTCCGTTTTGTAAGCTCGTGTTTCACACACTCGAATCCCTATAGCAATGCTGTCCCTCGTTTTTCCGACGACATTAGAAGCGAGTCTGAATTTCACGGTTTGATAATTATTTTGCGATAAGGTGGGATCCGATACTCGGCAATTGCAGGAGCCCCGTTGTTATACGAACGTTTAATCATGTTTTCGAATTCCATTCTCAAGTTGCTTGTATCGTTGGGTTTTGATTGAATTGAAACTTTCGGAGATGAATAATTTTCCTTCTGATAGGATGTTTACTCGAGAATTCGGTGATGAAGATATACTTACTGTCGATTTCACGATTGCTTGCACATTGAACTTAAGATATTACACGTTTACTTGTACAACTCAACAACAAGGAAACAAGCTTTTACCACAAAAATAAACTTTTACTGTAACTTACATTAAATAACATTTAAGTGTTTATTATACTACATCTATTATTACACTACCATTATTTACGTTATTATCTTTATTTACATTTACCAATGTGCAATCCGACAATATTGACACAACTGATATTCGTATCAGCTGACATCACAATTCCAGGGAGCCAATCAAATGTCTCTACGTAAATATAGATTTGTGCGATTTTCTACAAGCTCAATAATTACATTCAAAATTAAATTAAAACTATTTTTTTAATACTTAATAAAAAAAACATTTCTCGTAGTGTATCATAGAATTTTTGGTATTGGTAAAAAGATCAGTGCGTATCAATAACGAGAAATACAAGATAACTTTGTGAAAACAAACTCCATCAACTATGAAGGTATACACCGATCTGGTCGACAACAAAAAGTTCATGCACGCGAAACCAAATAAAAGCAACGAATTCCTCGCTCGTGTACAAAGAGGCGCGTTAGTTCTATTTTGAAAAAGCTAGTCCATGAGAGAGGCACATTCTGCAGGGGGGGATGAGAAAATATCTCCATTTCCAGACGGCGCAGACACTGCGAATAATCGTCCAAGCATCTCTGGCACTCGGCTCGTCGCTTATAATCCGGCGTCTAGCCGATGCCGCGTGTACTACAACTTTAAAAGGAATATTACTGGCATAGCTACACCTAACTTGACTCAAATTGAAGATCAGCATGTATATTGTATGTGTTATAGTTTCAACAGTTACAATTGAACGATTATGCTGATTTATAAAAAAATGTCTAAACCGTGCAGAATTTACACAATTATTGTTGTATAGTTTCTCAATAAAAAATTATATGAAAGATTTTTTAGTTCAATTAGATACTGAATTCAGATATTATTGAAATGGAAAAATTGGTTTGCGCACGCATTCCATTGATTCTAAAATAAAATTGAATGGAAGATGTTATATTGTATTAGACGATACAAAGAACAAATATCTTTAAATGAAAATTTGAAAACTACTTCTCGACAGCTTGGTTTTACGATTTCATTTTAAACGGAGATGCTGGTACAGAGTAAAAGAATAGTTTAATTTTCACAAATTGAACACTATCCAGGTTTTATAATTAATGATATGTCTCACATTATATATTAAGCTTAATTTATATGATGATCTAATGATAATTGTATATATTTAAATTCACATAAATTGGCCGAATTATTGTGAATATAATGTAATTTAAGCAGTCTACGCACCAGATTGTTGTATCTTATTTTTAATTTTAGTAATCTTCAACATTTGTACAAATTTACCAAGAAATTTTTACATTTGAGACTGTTAATCGATGCCACGGAGAATTAGGAAAATCCAAGTCGATAATAACAAGCTTGCTTACGTAACTGTTCGAGATTCACGGCACGTGTTTGGAAAGTTCTAAAAGTTTGTGTAAGAAGGGACTCATCAAAGGAGAAAATTTCTTTCATCGCGCGAATCAGAAAAGTGCCTCTGCGCAATCGCAGTAGACGTCTTGCACGGTGGTTCTGGAAAATTCAACTGAAGAGAACTACGGCAACTTTTTCTTCTTTCTCCCTCTTTCTCCTTCTATTTTTCTCTGTATGCCATTCGTTTCCTTCCGTCCTTCCGTTTCCCATTTTCGTTCGCCTTTTTCTTCGGTATATACTGTTTTTGAGCTGCAGTAGCTCGTCGCGTTGGGAGTTCACTTAGAGGAGCCGACAGCAGCCGCGGGCCTTTTTCCCGTCTAAATTTGGTGTAACACGCGCGTAAAAGTACATATACACGCGTATGTGTACGTAGTCGGTGAGGCACATAGACGACACGAAGCAACCACTTTTGAATAGGTATTATATACAGTTACAGTTTTAAGAATAAAGCGAGTCGAGGTTGCACTTTTACAAATTTGGATATTTATGCGGTTAGAAATATCCCATTTATCTTAAAATTGTATAGATAATTATCTACATGGTATTTAATAGTATAGTTCAGGTAAAAGTACATAATATGAATGCACAGCTTTCTCGTACATTTGTATACACTTTCTGTCAACAAGAAAGTAATAAATAAATTATAATCCGCGTTTACCTTCTTAAATAGACTAATCATTCTAGTTGATGTTTTTGGTTGTCCGCAAACCTAAAATTAAGGAGGTTTATTGAAAATAGAATCTTACATTCAGTTGTATTTACACTATTCACACATTCCCAGTGAAAATAATTTATAAATTTTTTATAAAAAAATTTATAAAATACATTTATACAATTTTTATAAAAAATTGGCCATATAAAATTTGTATAAAAATCTTGTATAAACTTTTTTGTAGAAAATATATAAAACGACTGTGTTAAAAATAAATTAACGTATTAATCAGTTACACCGTCCTGCAGTAACGGATAAAAAATTTAGTTGGAACGACCGAGAGGTTACGGACACCAAAATCATGAGTATTCAGTGCGACAAAGATTACTGCTGCCACCGACGATATTGATAAAAATTGTAACAGTTCCTTCTTTAGTGTGATTTGGCTAAAAGTTTGAAACGCCAATCACCATTTGGTAAAGCATCCATAATTAAATAATTACTGCAGGTCAATCCCGTCAGTACGAATTATTTGTAAAGCGCAAACGTCGTCACGTTAGGTCCAACATCCTGTGAAATAATTAGAGGGGAGCTTAATTCTATAATTATCAATATCTTACGTTACTTTGGTTTCTTGAAAGCTTCGTTGCTCGGGTCAGGGAATGTACTAGGGCGGTCATATTATATATAAATAAGTTGGATGTCGACTAATAACATTTGCGCGTCGGGATGCGTGTGCCGTAGGTGTTTTTGGAACTGGACTGTCGGATGTGGACGTTACATTTTTATTCTTTTCCGCTATTTGTTTACGGGTAGTAAGAAGGGGAACTAACTTCCCGCAGCAGAAATAACTTCCCCGGCACGGTACTTGGAACAGTAAATACTTTCATGGGTTATTCTTGCTTTCATAATATTATTATTCGCTACTTAAGGACGGTGTAACTGATTAATACGTTTAATTTATTAATTAAGGACTAGACTATATTTTAGCAATTTATTATATTATATAGAAAGACATGTTATATTACAATTTTCACAATTATAAATATAATTTTAATAGGAAAAGTGAACATTATTTTTATTCGCCACGCTTAATTCTATATTTTTCTCACTAGGTATATATAGTACCTTCTTTAATTTACAAAATATCGACAATCGGCAGTTAGAGTACACATAATTTAAGGAATTTGAGTTTATAGACTAAAAATTGAGAGAAAATATTTTAAATCTAAATTACGTGTATCTTAAAATGTGTAACTTGAATGGATAAATCACCATTTGGTAAAGCATCCATAATTAAATAATTACTGCAGGTCAATCCCGTCAGTACGAATTATTTGTAAAGCGCAAACGTCGTCACGTTAGGTCCAACATCCTGTGAAATAATTAGAGGGGAGCTTAATTCTATAATTATCAATATCTTACGTTACTTTGGTTTCTTGAAAGCTTCGTTGCTCGGGTCAGGGAATGTACTAGGGCGGTCATATTATATATAAATAAGTTGGATGTCGACTAATAACATTTGCGCGTCGGGATGCGTGTGCCGTAGGTGTTTTTGGAACTGGACTGTCGGATGTGGACGTTACATTTTTATTCTTTTCCGCTATTTGTTTACGGGTAGTAAGAAGGGGAACTAACTTCCCGCAGCAGAAATAACTTCCCCGGCACGGTACTTGGAACAGTAAATACTTTCATGGGTTATTCTTGCTTTCATAATATTATTATTCGCTACTTAAACTTAACTTAAGTTATACGCAATAACAATTATTTTACTAACTCGTAATTACTTTTCGTACAATGAAATACATTATCGCATAGGAAACGTTGAATAAAACGATAAGCCTTCAGATTAATATCTGTTGAGGCATAATAAATTAATGAATTGGTACGTAAAGAAAATGTTGTATTAACTATTCCCAGTAATTATAGCGAAACGTTTACTATTTCACTAACGAACACATAACAAGTGCGTACATCGAAAATTCATTTGACAGAAATCCATTAATCAGATACCTATACCTCTCTTCGCAAAATGAATGGAATTTCGAATTAACCCTCGATACGTCAAAGTTGGTATCAGCTTATAACATCCATTAATTGTACTGATTAGATTTGAATTAAAATTTATTAACCTAATTATGTAAATGATTATTCGAACTCGTATTTGGAATTGCCCGAATAATAACGTAATACATATTTTATTATTATTATTATTATTATTATGTATTGAAATGATATCGAAAATTTCAATGCGTCCAGTGAGCTATAATTAGTTGATGAACAGGTGAGTAGATTTGTCATTAAGAAATGGTTGAATTTATTTCTATCTCTGTACATAAATTAGAAAAATGTTCAGATTAATCAGAAATTGAATACGATATCTACCGTCTGGAATGATTGGGTTTGCAAACCTCGTGAAAAGCGTGTTTCTACCTTCTATAATAAAATCCTTAATTCCTCTTGGTATTTCTGAAAGTGTAGTTGGTAATTAGATGTCTCATCCTATATATCCGAGATTTTTCATTATCGTTGGGCCAAGAGAAAACGAAATCTCAGGACATTCGTTAAACGGCTCGGCAAGGAGTATAAAGCCTCTCACTCGGCGATTATGAACAATAAATTTGAGATAACGCGGAACCGAAAATGTAACGCAATTACAGTACCCGGGAACGTAGCTCGTCGGTCTAAGCTCGACATTTTCATCTTGGTAATTTAATTGCATCGGCAAACGGTTACTTCGGCAGACTCGTCGGTCGAAGCTAAAGTAGATTCGGGAAATGCAGCAGACTACTTCGCTCGGCGATGAGCGACGATGACGCCTTTGCTCGTGTATATACACCTATAGTACACCGCACCATCACCGGTAGGAAAATTGAATCTCCTTCATACCCCTCTCTCGTCCCTCCCACCAAACTCTTCTCCTTGATCCCCGACCCGATAATATTCGCAGTTAATATTGCATTTACTTTCGCTGATTGGGTTTACCCTCGGTCATTTCCTTTTCTTCCTACTTCCTGCGAGGCTCCTTTATTTAGCGATGAGAACCTATTTTTTCTCGATATTCCGTATAACCTCTTCTTGCTTATTTGACATTCGGACGAAATTTCATTACTGGCTTATTCCCTGTTAATTTGCTTTTCAACGACGAAATTTTAATTTATGTGTCTATACTTGGCTAATGCAATATGAATGTAATTACACATTTATCACCAGATTAATACATCTTTTTAGACTTACTATTTTTGTAGCTATTTCTACCTCTCTCGAGATGAATGATATTGGTAAATTAATTATCTTCTCTTTTAAACTTACATTAAATGCAAATACGGCAAATTAATTCATACATAATGGGTTTAATGTGTACAACTTTGGTAAACTTATATTACAATCAAATATACACGCTAAGGTAATAAATAATTGTAATAATAAAAACTGGTATATTTTCACGCTGTAACTTTAAGAAATGATTTTTTACTAAATCATTCTAAATTTTTAAATCGTTATGTAACTAATGGAATGTTGGAGTCAGGAAATGATTACTTGTTATATTTTTTCTAAACAAAAGAATGAGTTTTTGAAAATATCCTGTTCTGCAGGCTCTCTCAGGTATATTTTAAACCATATACTCGAATTTTTACAGATTTTGCATTCTATAATTTAATTACAATTTTTGGGCTGAAAGATTACAATATTTATGACTAAAAATTACCGACCACAATGTTTATTCACTTATTATTAAAAAATTATTTTTACTTAAAAAATTATTATTTCAGACCGTTCTTTATTTGTTAAGCTATCCGTATGAATTTTTTCAGATATTTAATTCAATATTTTCGATAGAATTGTTAAATTGAAAGGTATAGATCTATGTAATTTAAAATTGCATTATTACCCGTTGAAACATAGCAAAAACCATACAATGCTAGACCCGATGAATAAAATAAATTTTACACTGTAAGATTTGAAACATGTTAACTAATAGGCATATATAAATTGTATAAGCGCACCTCCTTTAATCGCGTTGAATTCAAATCTCATGCGGCACGCTTACGCACGCCGTCAAAAATCACTTAACAAACCCTTTGAAAACCCACTTAGAAAGCCCTTAACCACCGTCTTAATTCCCAAGGCTCGCATCTGTTCAGTAGCCTTCTCGCGCATCGAGTGAACCGCGAGCTCTTCCACCTACACGGATCAGTATTCATGTACGCCAGTTGCCGGATCCTTACCCCTGCGCAAAAATATGCAAAAATCAATGTCCTTACGCGTCATGTGTGCTGAGCTGCTCTTCCATGCATGTGCGTTCGCGAACGGTGTACGCATGGATTTTCATATTTTTTTATCCTTTTTATTCTTATCTCTCCTTCTCCCTCTATCGCTTTCTATATTTGCTAAAAATATCGATTTTATATAATGTACATCGCGGTGTGCATTTAACGTTTGGGAGTTTTCATTGATTTGAAAATTTTTCTGTAATTTTTATCACCCGAGATATAATTTAATTTCGTATGATTTATGAGAGGATTGGGGACTTATAGAGATAGCTTGCAGTTTTATGATACGGGCGTTTTTCTTCTTGCTTTACGAATAAATGTCTTGCAAAGCAGTATAAGGGAAAATATTCAAATCCGTATCATTGATGATGAATATTGGATAATATTTATTGAGAGAGTTTATATAAATTGAACTAATGCTATAGTAATTATATGAATAGTAGCAATTTTTGATAGTTTTATTTAAATAATCAGTGTTGTGAAACTATACTATATAAACTAAAAAGTTTTATACCTTTAAAAAAAATTTTACCCACTTACAATGAGGAAAAGTTAAGCTATTTCCTGTGAAAAGTATTGAGCTTTATATCCTCTTACTTGTAGATATAATACCAATAGGAAATTACGAACTATGACAGCATATTTTTCAACTCCCCTCCGTTAATAAAGAAAGATAATAGATTTGTTTAAATTTATAAGAAGTTTTCTCCTTATCCATATTACTATAAAAATCAATTTCATGTTTGCAGATAATCCTCTATAAACTTTTTTCTTTCTGCGATAATTATTAATTTTAATCCAAATATATACATTTTTTATCATAAGTTATCTACCAATGATACTATATAATCATTTTAAATAATATGTATACTAAAATGCTATTTTTGAATAAGTCATATTTTCATTCGCGATAATTAAAAATTATTTGACACTGATACTACGGTATCAGCTATTTTTAGTTCTAATACACGTATTTGGCTGATATTCTATTTTGATATATAATGCAGTCAATTTTGAGAATTTTGACAAAAGAAATGAAGTATTTTCGTGAGTATTTATTGGTTTAAAAGTCATAATTTATGTATTACGTATGAGTGTACGCAACGTAATGGGTTGTTCCGGAGCTATGATAACGTCGAGCGTCGACAACTCGTCAAGTTAGAATATACGCTCCTCTCATTGTAAGGGACGAAGTCCAAAATTCATTACCTTTCGACCAGAGTATATTAAATAGCGCAATAAATAGTTCATACTTTTTTTCAACTTTTGTTACTCAGTCTCTCACCTCTCCTCATCCAGGATTAGGAAATCATTTTACCCATGCAACAGTATGTAAGTCAACTACAACTCGATCACATCTCGACGAGCAAATGGCACACCTTCACGCTCGGTTTTTACGCGCGCGCGCGGAACTTCGTTCATCACTCGCTTGCGCACTTTATTGAGCCGTCTGTTTTCTCCCCGTGGCGCGTCCTTCCTGCCTTCCTTCCGATCCGCGCGCACACGCTGGAGCCTTTTCCAAAAGGAGGGGGACTTTTCGCAGTCGCTTAATTGAATTTCCGACAGTACCGCGCGAAGTAGACACCGGAAAATTTTAATTAGAGATGAACTTCCCTTTTTCTACTTTATTCACAGTTATATAAATGTTCATATTGTATTTTGTCGTTTACGTGCTCCTCATATTTTGGTTTATGCGACATTTGGCTCAATGTGTAAACATTCTACTCTTTTACTGTGAACCACAGCACGGACAGAAACATTATTTTAAAAAATATCCAAATGATGCGGATAAAAAAGGTTGTACCGACATGGTAAACATTCTGAAACAAAATATGTGCTTCAACCGTCTTTGGCTGAAAAAATTATAATCCGGCATGGTAACAAGTGAATGTTAGTATTTTTTTTCTTTATGACACGATTGCAAAGGATATCAAATAAAAATTCTTTTATTTTAGCATTTTATTTAGTTACAGAGTAAAATTTAAATTATAGAAAAAATTGTTTGGTCGTACTAGAGTGTAAATATGCTATGCTAATGCAAAGGAGAATAAAACCTCAGTTATACAATGCAGAGAGATACAATCTGGTTTGCGTTCTATTTTTAAATAAATATCAGAGTTTTTCAATCTATGTTTGCTTTTCAACTATTGTATTCTAGAAATTTTAGCTTTGAAACTGAATATTTAGAATTTTCGACAATACTTTTACTGTTTTTTCTAATTCCATTTTTTCCATTCATACAAATTTGATTATTATTAATTTACTATTTTTTATAATATTAAAAGTTTAATTTAAATTTGAAGTTTTCTAAAATACATTCTTAACTTACCATTGAATAAAATTCATTTTTTCATTACCCAGTTTAACCCCCGTATATATTTTAGTACTTTAATTAAGAATCAACTGGATTTTACAATTTTCATCTCCTCCACTTTTCAAGCACAAATAATGAAAAACCCCTCGCAAAAAGAGCGTATAATTATTATAATAAGATTAAAGAATGTACTACTAGCATTGGTACATTCGACAAAAAATAAGGGAATGAACGGGGGAAAAATGGATCGCACATTCATCCGCATTTTAATTTCTCATCACCGCGGTTGTGGAAAATTTTTCCGTCTCGGTCCTCGTATAGTTATTTCATTCCCGTGAGATAGAGGAAATCTATATACACGAGAATCGCAGCTCGAGTCTCTTTCGCGCGCGGAAATCCAAACATTCTTTGGTTCTCGCTCATGTGGACGTGCCGCCGCTATGCTAAATAAAAGCCTCGTCGTAATTGAACCCAGCCGTCGCGACACCGGAATTAAAACCCATTGCGCAGGTCAGTATTATTCGTGAGGAAAGAATAAACGAGTGTCACACTGGGATTAATTTTAAATTTGACAATTTGCTGGTTCCCACGAAAAGAATGATAAAAACTATGAGGACGATTCTCTTGTTTATTTTGATAATACGATTGGCTTGTACTTCAGTCTGATCGTTATTAAAAACATTATTTATTTGAACTTATTTATTCTAATGATTTATTTATAATTATTGTATAACATTGTACTTACAGCTATACGCAAAGTACTGAAAAAATTTTAAGTATTTATTAATTTAGTTATTTTACGTATTTGAGAATTCCATCACAAGAGATGAAATATCGCAGGTTTATTGTAAGCTATAAGAACAGAAAATGGTATAGGATTATAATAATGAAAAATGTATGTATATTTTTTCAATTAAATTCAAAAATTGATATTTAATTAAGCTTATATTGCTTATTTTGCTTTTAGATATAATTTTAATTAAAACGTTTTCAATTACATTTTACGAAAAATATTTCTACATTACGTACATTTGCAATAATTTAATTTTAGTTATTTACATTGTTATATATATTTTACATTCATATTACGGGTATTAAATATATTAAGACTAATTAAGTGATAATATACTTCTAATATCAATAATATAGTACTATTCTAATATAATATAGTACTATAACTTAAATTAAGTTTAATTTAATTTTAAAAAAATAATTGATACATTAAATATATTATTGAATTTTATATTAAATAAACGTTAAAATTTAATTATAGAATTTTCTTATAAACCAATTAAAATATTATAACTGTTGAAATATTTAATATTAATGTATGTATTTAAATGAATAAATTATGAATATATAAATCGATATGAACATATTAATTATTGACTTAAATAAATTATTCATTATATCTTCATTATGGACTACAGTTGATTGAAATTTTAGTTTCGTTTCGTACAAAATTTGGCAATTATTAAATCCTGAATTTTATTCGGTTGGTTATCGTGCATGGACAAAAATATGAAGAAAGTCATATAAATACAAGTAACATTTTATGTTCTATAAGCAATTATAAGCGCAGTTCAAATAGTATCTAATGTGATCGCAAACGCGATTATTTAATGAACTATACATCGTAATTTCATTAATATCACGATATAATTTTGGTGTTTAAAATTAATATATACACTATATTTGCATATTTATGAAATCAATGAAATTTTTGTCTTCTGCATAAATTATACAAATTAGTAATGTATAACATGATGGAAATACAGTATCAATGTTCATTTTATATCCATCATGACACGACTATTTAATGTAGAACATTTTCAATTAGTGACGAGCTTTGGAATTGAATTAACTTTTAGGAGCTGTAAATTACCCATTGTAGAAAAACGTAAGAGATGTTTAAAATTTATTAGTTCGTTCACCAGTTTACTCCGAATTCAAAGTTAAACTCGAAATTCAAATCTTTACAACGTGGCAAAGTCGGGGCATTCACAACAAATCTTACAAGCCCCCTCGAGAACTGTTTACCTCCTCCCGCCTCTAGCCCACTCAGAAGGGTAGACGTAGCCGGGAAAACTCGAAAAGTTATTCCCTATAAATTGCAGTTGGCAAAAGAGTCGCCTTAGCTGGGTTAAATAATAATTAGTCATTGTGAGAAGTTAGCGCGCATTCGTTGAAAAGAATCGCGACCAAATAAATATACGAATCCATCGATATCACCGCGAAAGTTCGAAGAGGGTGGGTGCACCGGAAACGTAATTAAATAAGTACGCGCAACGCAAGGCCATTGAAATCCGAGTTTATTCTCCCCGGCTGCGAGGCGCTGAATAAAAAAACACGTCCTCTCCTGGTAGTTCGAAATTCAACTGAACCCCCAACCAGTCGCCGATAGAAGAATGAAGGGTTTAACGAGTAAGAGCCCGAAGCGCATCTGCCTTTCGTTTTCCCCAGCGCATCCTCGATAACAATGCGTCCCGTCCGTAGGGTGCGTATGTATATATACATCACCTTTATATACACATACATATACACATATACATATATACATATATATATATTTGCTTGGACGAATGAAATGCACGCGAAACGAGCGTCTATGTTTTTCCTCTTTCCTTTTTTACGCGCACGATGACTGCTCTTTCTTGTTTTTCCTTGGCGACTTTTTGCAAGAAAATTATTATTTCTGCGCTCCAAGGCCTTCGATATACCGGCGTCGGAGATTGGAAGTTTCACCGGGGGCTTACATTGAGATGTCGACTTAGGTTGTACGAATTTCTTTGATCGCAGTCTGTGTTTTCATTATTTTTAATGGGCGCTTAAGATGCACACGAGGAGAGAATATGTTTGTCTGTTTGAGATTTTCACAAATTCAGGAAACCTTTGTCGAGGTTCCGTACAGATCGATGCTAAATTTATTTACCTTTAATGATAAAATTTTATTGACTCATCTGTCTTCTTTATTATTCTTTATAGTAACTATTTTACCAATACCAACTTTACGAGAATAAGTTCTAATTATCTAATATGATGACAAATTTATACAGAGTAACAAGAATCCGGCTTAATTGGACTAATCTGACTGGTTTTAAATTATACAGTTTCGAAGGTCACAAATATTCGTTTTATTGTTAAATCACCAATTAGACTTTAAAATAAAGTAATATATCAAATATTCCAAAATGATTTTCTAATAACTCACTATATTTCTATCATACATTTCAACGAATTTACCGGTCCACAAAAACGAGATACATGTATCTTCGACCGGACCTATCTACACCTTACATGTATTTTTGATATTGAATCTTTAATCAGAATATGATGTAAACCTGATGTTCAACAAGAAAAATGCATAAATCTGTGAAAAATCGCAATTAAGAACTGCAAATAGTCGAAATGAACGTCAATAAAATGCGTATAAACGTAGGTAGATTCGGTCAAAGCTGCAGATATCTCTTTTTTGTGGGGTTGTGATATTCTTTCAAGATACAGTATGCAATTTAAAGAGCGTCGACTGTATTAGTTTGCTAAGGAAAAAAAGAAAAATAAAATGGAACCTTAACAAAGTGAGGGGACATCTTGATTTTCATCAAAATAAATTCAAATTCACCAGCCGCGAGGCTAGGGCACCATGTCCGTTTATTAACATGCCACGCCCCACATAATAAATTCGTGACATAAGGAAATCGTTAACGACGTGCTGCAGCATCTACGGCTTTTTATTCCCATTGTTCAGTCCCAGGGTTTCTCCCACGCATAATTGATGCGAGCGCAACGCAAAAATTGATATTCCCGAAGCGTGCGGACCACGTTCACGTGCCCAACATGCGCCGTATCTCGCTTTCTCGGAGTCACGCGATGATATTATGCGACCACCATCGATCAAGCGTACCCATTACTTAAATTATTGCGGATGATGTAGCCCGGTAAGAAGTCGTTCGGCTATCAGAGCTTCACTCGTTGGTCTAATCTTCTAACTGCGTGGGTTCGTCTTTGTATTCTTTGGGTCTGCTAATCGTCGTAATCGTAACTTTGATAAAAACATTATACAATGTGTACTACTAAACTAATACTATCTTTTATGTTATAAACTGATTTATCTTATACCGCACGAGAGAAAGAAATATTTACGATAAATGCTGTTTCTTAACCATAAACAACTGATGACGTAAATACGAACAAACTAATAATTCTTAAGGGGATGTTATACTCGTTATGTTACTACCCGCTTTACTGACTGAGAAGTACTGTTGTTAATAAATTAATGGTTATACAAAGAGGTAAGCAAATTAATCATGATAACGTTAATGTTATTAAAATGCCATTTTAGACTATGTAGACGATTTTCAAGATAATTGGTACATTACATTAATGAACATGATTTTTAAATCTCAGTACAGATATAAAATTGTACAATTACTGAAAAACAATAATACATCTGAAAATTACACCGCCTTTAATCATTCATATTCATTTTAACTATTCTCAATTAAAAAAATCATAATAGAAAGTCTTTATATGCCTTAATGGTGGAAAATAATATCATATCAATGATATTATTAATGAGACAATCAAATTTAATATCGTCTGTAAGATGAGAAGATGCGGTGTGTCTGGGTTATGCATCAAGTAGTGAAGCGTTAATAAAAAAAATGTTTCTTTTATAATTTGTCTTGCACAGTAACATCCTCATTTCTAGTAAATTTATCAATAATGTTATTTAAACACTTTACTTTGATGTATTTAGTTATACTCCAGAGACATATAGATGAACATTTGACCATTCAATCGATTGTTAATTCGAGTTATACGAACTCTTCGCAATCGATACAAGTTATTCCGTAATATGCGGAAACATATCACAGACGTCCGATGCAGATAGTACGGGAATGAGAGGATAAACAGAGTGTAGTTGAATTAAACATAATAAATAATCTTGCTAGACTTGAAATGTGATTTTCATAAGAAAAGTGTTATACCGAGAAATTAAATATCCATAATAAAATGCATACTTACCGCTCAATCAAAATATAAAATTGAAACAAGCTTTTTATTAGTTAGATCAGCTAGTCGTATGAATGTTAATTATACGTAATTATACGAGAACTAAATTTCGACGAGATAATCAAGCTGAGCAAGCATTTATTATAGTATTCTGGCAAGTTACAGTTACGACCAAAATAAATGTAAGTATCGTAGAGTATAAATTGAGTTGAAGACGGTGTGTAATGAACAACCCGGAATTCGAAACGATAAGCTAGGTTGAACCCCTTGACCTAGAATCGACGATCGCAGTTTAAATCAAACGAAATTATCCACGTAAAATTACACAGTGCACCATTGGGTAAACTCAAGTCTCAGTTCCCAGAAATGGAGCTCCTTCGCCTTATCAATTACCGTAAACTCCGACGTATATACGCAACGCGAGGGTTTTTGCTTTAGCCGTCATCGAGAACGGGAAATCTCGATTGTAATATTCAAGAGCTCCGAGATGTTCGAGCCTCTCGAACTCGGTCGGCTTGGGAATACGTGCCGGAAGCGAGATGCGCATGGAAAGGGAGGCAAGTGGCCCGTAAGGTGTATTTCGGGGTAGGAAACGACGAGTGCATGCTAAGCGCCAACGAAAAACAACCTCCGCAGGAAGTTTCGAGTACAGTGCTCGGGTGAAACGAAACCTCCAGGGGCTAGCGTCAAAAATTCTCGGTGAAAGCACTTTCTATCGTTCGATCCTGCCGCTTGCTCTTTTGCTTAGAGATGAGCTTCGGGGATGGAGTTATCTACCATCCTCTCGCGCTCGTTTTAGATAACATTCTTTCAAATCGGAGAAAATTGTTTATTCTTCTTGTACGATTCCGTTCAATGTGGATTAAGCTCAAATAGTTTTTTGCTCTTGTACTACATAATATATGCATTACATTGCTAATGGGAATAGAATACAAAAAATAAAAAAATCATAAAAAAAGAATAAATAAGTAATACAAAATCTCTGTTGATTTATTCATTATTTTGATTTTCACGTAAGTAATTATTTCTTAAGAAGACAAATATTATAGAATATTTCCTACAATATATAATGACTAATTTATATTATCATTTTAAAAAAGTATGATCAATATTACCATAAAAATAAGAATTTCAGAAATACTGCATTGATAACTCACGTTTGCGACATCCTATTGAGAAATATCTACTTTTATTATTATTTCTTTTATCTGACATTCAAATAAGGTAAAAAAAAAATTTTAGATTCATCTCTTGCACTACGTAAAACAACTAAATTTAGATGTTACTTTAATACTCTATTAGAGTAAATATAAGAATTATGTATTACATTTACCTGTAACCTCTTCGCATATTTTTTTTATTTAATTTTTCTAAAATATCAAATGTATTGCGAACAGGGCATTATCAACATATTAATATGGTCTGTTATTTTTACATTCTTTATCGGTACTAACAATGTTTTTAGTGCATAATAAACTGTTGAATTAAGATTTTTAACCTGCTATTAAATATTTAATTACAATTTATAAGAATTGAGTTATTTTGTTTTGATCTAAATATTTATGTCGCGTATAATGACATATGTATTTTATCAATATTTTCGACAAATATATGTATGAAAAACATTTTTTATGATTATCGGTTATACCGAGTTACAAAAATAATATTTCGACATACACTAGCGTAATAATTATTTTATAATGGAATGTTTTATTGATCTAGAATTTCAACTAGTCATTGACCGAATATATTAAATCTTTATCTAACAAAATTTATTACACAGGTCCGACAGTCCTTCCAGTAAAGCGTGTCAAAAGTTGTTTAAAGATAAGCTAATTTCTAAACTATGATAAGAATTTGTATATATACTATACAAACATTGTACTATAAATAATATATATATATAAGTATAAATAAAATTGAAACATACCTGAATAAAATACATGTATACACTATCTGTAATAAATAAATCATATTTTCTGTTACAGGTGAGTTACAATCTCGAGTTATTGTACTACAACCCTTTGTAAGGTGTTGGTAAGTCTGGTCATAAAAAGAAGATTACCATACTGTATTTTCTAACCGTACTATTAAACCGAATGAAAGTTCGAATGATAATGGGTTTTTAACCCTCAAGCTCAAGCAAATCGATCAGATTAATCTCAACTATCAAAACTAACAAAAAAGTGAAGAGAGCATCCGAAAAGCACTCGAGTACACTTGGAGCATTCGAAAGCAACTCGTATACCCCCTTGTCACGATTACAAAGTCCCTCATCCCTCGATCTATCATCTCAGCTCAGCTATTTGTGCCAACTACAGCACATTGGTTATAAACGGTACAGAATTTAAGGCGTATCCCATGTCGGAAAGCTGTGACCAGACCGACCCTTTCTCGAGTACCGTTTAACGAGTTGACGCGATACATCACCCTTCGCGAACTTCCGAACCTGGAAGTGCAGTACGCGAGGGTCACGAACGTGTTTGTCCGAAATTCTTACGAGTTATCCGCTTCGAGCTTACACATTTTAACCTCTTGTAGCGCGAATTATGTCAGTTATTCGATTTTTCGAGAATATGAAACAAGTTTTTATTCTAAAAAACTGGAAATCACTTGGGAATAATAATAAGTTAATATTTGATTAATTTATTTCTTATTATTTATTATATTGTAAACATAGTTAAGTAGATATAAATAAATTAGTAAAAATTACAATACTTGTAGCTATATAATTTGGTAACTGGTCAAATTCAAGTATTTTTACTAAACTTTGTAACTATAAATGTATATAAAGTCAAATAAATTTTACTATATTTCTGAAATTTTATTTTAACCGAAAATGTATAATTCAGCTATACATCTAAAAAAATTTTAAACAATTATTTTCATATTATTTTTATAACATCCTTGAATATTTTGCATAGATAGGTTAAAAATGAACAATTTTTCTTTAGTATAGAGAAAAATCGTTAAAATTACAAATCAGCGTAGAAAAATTACAAAACTTGAAGTTTGTTACCACATTAAGCGAGAGTTTTGTAATTTTAAAAAGTTTTAATAATTTTTACTGAATCTTTTCTCTCTGTATACACGCGCTAGGAACATAAATGTTAATTATACAGTTTGCAAAGTAAATATTTAATTAATGCGTTAAAACAAGTTTCCATTAGTTTGCAAAATGCTATGTAAACAAATTTATTTTCTACGTTTTGCTCGTTCAGAAAAAAAATACCAAAGAAATAGTATCGGATTGTTAAAAAAAATTGTTTATTTTTAAATAACCTTTCGTAACCCAGGTCTTGAACATTATTACTAATTTTAAAAGCTTCAAGACACTTTATGTTTTTATTAAATATTAAATTACAATGATACTATATAGATATAGAAAGAGCTTGATACATTATGCGAATACTTGAGTTCCCGAAAGATTACTACTCAGGTCACTAATCACATAATTGTACTAACTCATATATGATTGATAAGAGTGATGAGTAGATAGTGAGTGGCTGTGATGTAGCGCAGTTACTAAACAACAGTGTCGAAAGTTCAATCATCGCTGTCACATCTATTGATTTTTACGCTAACAATATGCGTATGTCTCTTTCATAGCGAACAAAGAGGTAAATATAAGCGTAATTTCGATTAAGTTCCATTGTGCTGTTTGTTACATGTTTACAATTTACCTACACGTACATAATTTATTTAAGTAGATTTTTGTAAATAATAAATATAGTAATATAGTTAAAATTAAGTTTGATTCGGAAAGACGACCATAAATGCTTTAAAATAATAAGTAATTAATATACAATATTTCGCCTCGAAATTCATTTGTCACGGTCAATTGCTCTTTACATTTATTATTAAAATGGCAATATTAACTTTTTTCTGTTTTAACGTGTGCAGAAAAGATTACCTCGAAAAGTTTTGTACAACCGAGCAAAATTTTCTGGTAACTCTCGTATATAACGGCGCAAAACTTAGATATTTGGGATTGCACCAACCGAAACACCGCAAGCCCATCGAATCTCGGAGCCAAAAACACTTGAGCTTTCGTTCTCTTTTGTACGTGTAAATGCGTATGCACAGTGTGAATATGTAAGTTTGAGAAAAGCGTTCGATGTAGCGAAGTGCCTCACTCATACGAAAACAAAACAAGCCGCGGCAGATGGCAAATTAAACTCGAAATTCGTAGGCGTGGCCAGAATAAAGTTTGTTCTACACCGAGTAAACTCGTGATGCAGTTACACCGTCAAGGCTCGACACTCCAAATTAACGATATTTATATATTTTACGTAGTATCCGGCAATGTTGGTATAACATATATAGCAAATTAAATAACTGGTAACTAAAAAGACTTTGTACCTTTTTACTTTCATATACAAATTCAAATTATTTTATATACTACGGTACTATATAATTGAATAGTGGATATTAATTGCGTATTTTAATATTTTTACCCTGTTCAGTAGACAACATTGTTAGTCTACACTTCTGAGATTGTCTATTAGTATTAAATATACTTCAAATATATATATTCGTATTAAATGTGTATGTTTTATACAGTATAATATAATTACTTTTTTATGAAAATAAATATAATATTACATAATAAAATTTAATTTTACATAAATATAACCATTAATATATTAAAGTTTCAGTAGAATAATCGAGAAATAATTTTCTCTCAACCAATTTTTACATTATAATAATAATAATAATTATTATCGCATTACATTAAATGAACCGTATATAAACATGCGTTAGAGCTCATTTCACCAACACGTTAATCACAAAAATGCTTATTTCTCATGTATACCAAACTATTCCCGCTGTGGTATCTTTCGTAGGTAGGAGTCAAAAAAAAAACTGCGCCACGCGTGCTCGCGTATATAACCATAGGTGCACGTGGGTCCCACGCGTAACGAGTGCACGGGGCGTGACCGAATATTTAATGGCCGGTTTATAAAAATAAATTGGCTACCGAAGTATTCGACCGCGTACGAAAATCAGCCTAAGGGTCGAACCAAATTTCTTTGACTATCGTGTTTTTTTTTGCTCGTGGTAGGTCGCTTTTCTCTCGGCTTTATCGATTCGATAGCAAACGAAAAATATTTTTATGACACGATCGTTTAACGGAGGCATCGAACGGAGAGGTATTTGGTAACCGAAAGGGAACACGCTTGGTTATCGGTTTCTCGCTCGTTCGTATTGTTTCATTCGTAGTGCAATATTTTTTACTTCGTACGATCGTTGCTTTTCTTTTTAATGGAAAGTATTTTTTTCGCGTTTTGCACGAGTTACAATTTGTGGAACTCGCAAAATGATAGCTTGATTTTTTTTATTTTATTAGAAGTAGATATATTTTGAAGTTTACGATATAGTGGGGTTCTATATTATGGGCTTTCTTTATTTTCCCTATTATTAAAGTTTTAAGTACTTGAGCATTTAAACAATGTGATATAGTTTAGTATGTTGATACAAAATAAAGTAATTATAAGTAATTTAAGATAAATAATTTTTGCTAAATTACAGTAAAATATAAAATTCTTTTATTTGGGTATTGGGCCATTAAAATGTATGTTAATTACTAAAAATTTAAAAAGTTAAATGAAAATAACAGTAAGAGGGTTAATACGAATAAAATATAAATCCCATTGGCAGTTTACAACCCTTTAAAGTTTGCTAATAACGCGTCCCACAGTTCAAAAGGAAAGAAACTGAAGCCACATCGAGTTAGCCGTAACGTTCTGAATTGAAAACAACTATCGAGTTCGTCGTCGATTTTTCATTCGCCATACCAAATCCCGAGAAAGGTCATACCGACAAAAGCCGTGAATATACATCAGGCGGCAGTCAAAGTCCAATTTAACTTTCCGAAAGCGCGGAAAATTCAGCGCCCGAGTTCCGGGATAAACTCGTAGAGCCCGGTGGGCGTCGTAAAAAAAAGAAGATGAAAACTGGGCGAGAGAAAAGACGAAGAAGAAGAAGAAGAAGAAGAAGAGAAAGAAGAAGAAGAATGTGGGTTTATTTTACAAGGGAGGAAAAGAAGAATATATATAGCTACCACTCGAAGCAATAAATTATTCCGATTTTTCGATAGCCTTGCAAGAAGGTATAAAGAAAAGAGGTCAGCGGCTTTTGCCGCGCGAAACCGAGAGAGAGGTTAAAACTCAACGAGATCGTAACGAAAGACCAACGCTCAATTTCGTTGAGACCATTGGCCCGAAAAACAAGGAGAGGTATACGCGGAAATAGCTGAGCGGCAAAACTAGAAGAGACCAATGAGGAAAGGGTGAACACGCGTGCGTGTGCGTGTGTTTTACATGAAAATGAAAGGTATCTAGGATTCATCGATGCGAAACGAGCATGGATAATGCGAACTCATGGAAAACAATTTTTATATCTTACCGTTGGAAAACAAACATACTTTTTTCCTATACAGCTGCAGTGCATTTACCTTTTCTCTCTTTAATTCTTTGTCTTATTCATGCAGCGTTATGATTTTTCATTCGTCGGACGCTATGAACGAGGGGTTTTAAATAAACGAGTGCTAATCGAACCAATTATTCTACACCGCGATTATTTTCCTGTAATACGTAAGCGGAAATCTTTAAAGTCAGTGTTCATCGAATAGTTGATTGAGCTAATATTATTATTTAACGAGAATATATATCACTTTTTAGCATTGTACATCTTTACTTCGAAAACGTTATTACTTGTTTGTATTTGATTAATTACCAATAAAGGCTATACATAGTGATAGAATTTAATTGGTTTCTAAATATTCTGTCTTAATAACGAGCACAAATAATTCAATAAAATTCATTTCTACGTACTTAATATTGTAAACTTAAGAGTGTTTCCCAATGTAACGTATAAGTAATTTAATAATTTAATAGAAACTTTTCTCTTTCGCTTAAACATTAATCCGATGAGTTTATTGTATTATCGAAACTTAACGAGTTATCGAAGTGAAAGTTTTCAAACGTTAAATAATGAATTCCATATATTACAGTCGTTATGAGAATATTTTACACTGATCTTTATCGATGAAAAGTAGGTACCGATTTGTAAACTTTACCTAAAAAATTATATCGCATTTTTCTTTGACTAATAAATAAAGAACATCGACAACATACTTACGCATTTTATATATAGTATTTTGATAATAAGTTGAACCTCTGGTAAACTTGAGACTGGTGCAAATAAAAAATCGAATTATATTTCTTTGACGGATGATTCGTAGGAGTTTAGTGGCACGGTATATACTTCTTGGACGTCTTGTAAGCTTCGAGGATTTATCTTATCCAGGATTTCATACTACGGTTCATTGCACACACGCGAGAAAACATTTTTTTTCTCTACATAGGATTTATCTATCGGTTATGAATTCACGTCCCACGGATTAAAGGCTCGTGTGTAGGATCACTCATTATCGAACACCGTAAATGTATTTTTTTTATTAACGCTTGTACATAACTATATACCTACTTAGAAAAATATTAAAAATTACATTTCAGCTGATTTATAAATCGATCATTATTGTAATTTTACACAATCACTTTCAGTTACAAAATGTATTCTTACCGACCAATTTATCAAAAACGGTATATTCACATCTGTAATACTTTTAAAGTATTTTTAAAGCAGTAAAGATTTATTAACTGTCATCTAACGAGAAAAATCATGAACTAAATTTCAATATCCAATCTACAAACATCTCATTTCAAAATAGCTCAACCGCGGTTATACACAATACCTCATAAACAAAAGCCACATAAAAAATGTACCATAATGCAAGTTCCGCATTACAGCAATCCAAAAATAAGGTCCATCAAACTATACGTATTTCCACTAGTTTTTTTTAAAAAATGAGAGAAAGAAAGAAAACGTAATCGTGTATCCCTTGAAATGCACCACCATAACTCTTCGTCTAAAAATAACCGAGCCCCAAATTCGACATTTCCAGATAAAATCTCTACGCCCAGTTTTTCTTCGAGTTATCTGGGCAACATGCGTACGATTTATTGTGTCAATAAATGTGCTATACATTTGATATTCTGTGCAAGCAGAACGTCGTATGTGTCTACATTATAAATAATAAGAACGTCGCAAACTCCAGTGCTTCTAGAGCGAGATATCTGCTCTTTTCATCGGAGATCGCGCATATATGTCGTCGTGGATACAAAATAATAGAAAAGTACAGTGTTATTTCTTAACGAAGTAATTAGCGGTGCCTTTGTGTCCTACTCTCTTTCTCTCTCTCTCTCTCTTTATCTCTAATTCGAGATAGTTGGCGCAATTCATTCTCTAGGTAGGCTACGCTTGTATGTGATTGTGATCTAAGATAATTAATAATATCCAATTGTATTTCCCTGGATTTCGTATTTTATTAATTTTATTGTTGCTGCATTTGTTTGAACAACAGTTTGAACTTTGAAAGTAGCAATTATAGTAATGATTAGCTTATCTTTAATTGATTAATTATATGATTTATTTTCAAATCATCAATTTTCAATGGTAATATTCTTACCAGCCAGAAGGAAATGTTTTATACTTCCGAGTGCATGATGTACACAAATTGAAAGTATAATACAAAATATCATATTAGTTATTGCAGGAAGTATAAATATTACTAATTCTCTATAGAAGATACTTACGAACAAAAGGATCAAAATCAAATTGTCAGAGAAAATTTGATTTTACTAATAAGGAACGATAGGGATCATGGTATCAGTTTTCGCATTCGGTTAACGAGCTTGAACTTGCTTCCGTGTTTAGTTCTACTCATTTCAAAGAGAAAGTTTGAAAAGATAAATTGGTCATATCCATAGTTGAAGATATGTAAAAGGAAAAATATTAAAATTGGATGTCATTAATTTGTCACCAAAATTATTTTTAGGCTCGTTTTTAGCAATATCCAATACTTAAGTAACTAAATTGATATTTTGCAATATAAAGGATGACATAGTGGTGTAAAGCAACAACTCCAAACAATAACTTTGCTTGTTATAGTCGTCGGCTCTTATTTGTTGGCCTCTTCAGGAAAAAAATTGATTAAGATTAAACGTTATTGAATTAAAAGTAGTCATTAATTGTTAAATTTTTCATTGTTATACGTATTATATTTTCATAAATTGATTCAAGAATTTATTAGTACAACGTATTTATAAGATAGTCGAAACAACATTTAAATAAAAATTTAATTTCTCTGAGAAATTATTCATTTTTCAAAAAATTTTTAAATATTTATATGAGGATAATAATTATAGACGTCAATTTTTGGTAACTTATAAATTGTAAAAATGTTGCACAGTTATAGTTAATTTATTATATTTTTAATAAAAATATGCAAATTGAATAACTGTATTTCAAAAATCGTAGGAATGAATTAGTTGAAGTGAATAAAAAAGAACGAAGAAGCTCGTCGTCCGAACCATATAAATCGAAAAGTTCTCCCGAAAATACGTAATCCCAAAGCTATTTACCGGTCAATCAGTATTTCGGTAACTCCCCCATTATCAGCTTAATGCTCCCCTTGTATCACTAGGCATCGAGGATGCCTGGATCAAAAGTAGCCAACAAACGTACCGGTTCATTCCGCAAGCTAGCTCGACAACCACTGCAAACGATTCGTGCCCACCTCCACCCATATTCAACTGATTCGTATATACCATTTGGCATTCGATGATGAGCCCCGGGGCCTGGAATTCTTACGGGTCTACCGGTGGGTACATATCGATCGGTTGTGCGTCGACCACAGCGCAGAGAGAGATACGAGTTTCCGTGCGTGCCGGTGAAATAAGAGCCCGCGATGGCTTGTAAACACGGAGGGCCCGATGCCTGCTGTCTGCGGAAGGGAAAGTTGACCGAGAGGGTTGCTTCGAGCTGGGGCCGGGGGTGCTTCGAGATTAATGGACGAAGAATGGGGTTTCCAGTGAGGGTTTCGCGCTCGTTTTCTCATGGGAATCAAGAGGATGCGCCGCGCCGCGCCGCTCGGGGAAAAAAGTACTTTCAGAGGAATTCGATCCCAAGTTTCTATGGGGTTGCGCGCGAGGGTTGTTTGCAATTTATAAGTAGATACACCAGAGGAAAACGGGATGGTAAAACAGTTTTTTTCATGTCTCCGGGTATATACAATATATGCGCCGATTTACATGTACGTGGCGCAACATGCCGAGTTGCGAATTTTAATACGATTTTACACGTTCCCGTTATGCATCGTTATACTTTCATCTCTTTTAAATATGCTATTTTTTTACTTTCAGAACTCAAAATTATGGTATTCATTTTTTATGAAGCTATAAAATTTTAATCAACATTTTAAATAAAAGTATCTTTTTTAATTAAAATTAATGTTTAGTTAAACTTACAATTGTCGAAGTTCATGTGTTCAACTAATACGACGTAAGTTATTTTGGTATATTACGCATACCTCTTTGTTTCTCATTGAACACTTAAATTAATTTCAAATTGCAACATACCGTACATTTAAAGTCTAAACGAAGGCAAATTTAAAAATAATCAGAGAAGACTAAACATTTTCGTGATAAGAAATTATTTATTTTTATGCGAATTACTGATAAAACCAATCGTTTAAAAGACTTAAGTTCGTGTGAACTGTCGCGTAAGATTAATCTGGATACATTTTTACTAAGCTTTCTTTGTATGGGTAGTAATGTCACGACGTTCAATATAGTCTTTGTGAGATTACAATGTGCACCGTAAAAATAATAATTAAAAGCAAAGTGGAAAGTACTTTAATTACATTACCATTTAAAGAGAGTTAAAATCAGTTTAAGTCGGTTTAAATGAGAAAAGCGTAAGTATTTATTTTTTTTTTTTTGGAAACCAATAGGGCATCACACAAGCAACGTGGAATTGATTAATTTAAGATGCATTAAAACTAATTACACTAATTATCAGTCTTATTAACAGGTAACCGAGACTAATTACCCATACATAATAAGTCGATCGAGCTCGACTGTAATTTCCCACGGTTCATAAAGACCGTGAATATCTACCCTTTGAAGCTGTGCGGCGATTATGTCCCAAGTTTATCGGCGCAGGCCTCAGAAACGAGCTCTTCCAACGATTGGTTTTCAGAAGCACGGCTATTAATCCTGCGGCATTCTCTTCACGCGATGTCTGTTTCTCTTGAGTACTCGCGCGAAAATCGTCGATTTTGACGGACAACCTCGTTGAAACTCCTCCTTTCGGTGGTGTACCTAGAAGCCGGCTCTTTTAATCTGACCCGATCAATTCGTCATCCGAATATAAGCCGAGAGAGTTTGCTCAACCTCGAGTAGAAAGAAAAGGAGCTTTTGTTTTGCGGTTGATGGATAGTAATCGGAAGGTTATGGCCGGAAGTTGTAACTACGATCTTTTAACGTCGGTGAATTTAACGTCAACCTTGACAAATTGTCGACTCCCGAGAGTGAAGGATTTTTTACCCCGATTAATCTTAAAAATACTACTTTACTATATACGTACGTAATTGATTTATAGTTATTGGTGAAAGTATATAGTCGTTCGTGAAAGTATAACATAATAAAGTAATACGCATTTAAGTATATTATACATTTACACCAGCATTTTGAATGCGTATATGGATTGTTAATCCTGTATTATAAACATTATAGCCGGACGTTGTAGAAAACTCAAAGACTAGATTTTATTGGCTGTCCGATTTACGAACGGTAAAATGTAATGCTTAAAATTTATTAATTAAATTATTGAAACTGGAAAATCCATATTTCTTAAATGTGTTTAGTTAATTTAATTAGGTTCTTCATTATTCTTTATTTGAAATCTAATCTATTACTATTGGTGAGTAGATGAAAATATCTTCGTAAGTACCTTACGTATATACATAATGTGTTATCAATCTACTTACATTAAATTGTATATAATCCATTATTACCATTTGAATATTTCAAAGTGAATATGTACCTATAACTAATAGAACTTACATGGCACTTACTAGATGGGATTAAATTATTTTCTGTAATTGGTAATCGGAAAGAAATCAATATTATAAAATTTAATAATTGACATATTGCATTATTTTTATATGTAGCTTATAGTACATTTATATTTATAGTATAGTATAGTGACTTATAATAAGTTATTTATCTTTTCTAGATTTTTTAAATATTAGATTTTTAGATAATTAGAATTAAAAACAGTATAGAAACTATTAACCGCCAAACTAATTAAAATTAATTTTAAAGATTCCAAATTTAAAATAAAAGTAAAATTTAATTTTAATAGCTATAACTATAACTAATTGATGATGCGATCGGTCATTCACTTATTAATGTTTCTGCTTGTTATACAACTTTAAGAAACGTGATTATTTTTATTATATTGAAAATATTAATCCGTGCAGTTTTTTACTTAATTAAACTCTCAACATTTTAACCCAAATATTTTCTCCCTTCTTCATCTTCTAGATATAGAGATACCAACATATCGTAAGTAAAGGCGGACATCGAAAATTGCGCGTCTAGTCGAAGTGACGTGACTCAATCAATTTTAATTTTACGCTCTCTTTGTTAAGTGTCATATGTCCTCGTTAATGACAGCTCTCATTTGCGACGACGCGGTCATTCATTTTTACCGCTCGTATGATTTTACTCTTTTCTTCCTTTACCGATTTCCTTCGTTATTCTTCGCCAGCAGGATATCTGTGATTGGATATGCGACGATTCTTAATAATGCGCTAAATAAAACGCTTGTTGATAAACCCACTTGAACCTGTTAAAAAACGTTTTCCATGATTAATCTTGTGTACTTGTATAAAAGCTATTTGATAATATATAAAAGAATATTTATACAAAATGTATATTAATCAATATATATTTTCTAATTTTTTTATCATTTAATTAAAACTTTATTGTTCTTCATTTCAAATACATCTAGATAGAAAATGATTAATCGGTGAATGATAAAACACTTTGTCCTGCAAGAATTTGTAAGCCAAATAAATTAATTGTTTATTTATTGGATGTACAGCCTGACGAAGTGTAATTATGTTATAGATGAATCGAATAATTTATTGAATTAAGGAATTGATTGATCGATCGCGTTTTCTCTATTAATGCGTTTGCTATAGAATACATAAACAAATGTACATAATTCGACTAACGACTGAATTATACGACAAAATTATACACAATGTAAAGTTAAAATATACATATGTCACAATTATATAGACTATATTTGTTTGAATGTAAAATTGCAAACACGACCGAATCTGAACTTGAATTGAAATAAATTTTAGGTACTTAAAAATTCTATTACACTGAAGAATAATTTATGCTAAATTATGTACATTGCTTTGTTTATTCAAAAATTTGTTGTACGATAAATTAATAGACGTTTCATATCCTAAATCAATTCAAACAAATTTGTGTTTCCTCAATTGTACGTTTAATTATCACTAACTAAAAGAGTGACAATTGTAAAAATACTATTTTTCGAGGAAGAAAATAGAATGAAGATCGCTCCCCAAAAAAGTTTCGAGTGCTTCATCTCCTTAACTCGATGAGACAGCGGAAAAACGAGCCGCGAGTAAACGAAGTGTACGAGTCTTTTAAAGTGGCACTTGCGAGCCGACGAGCTCAAGTTCAGCGAAGTCGAACACTACGAAGTCGGTGACAACGATGAAACGAATGAACGAGAGAAGGGAGGAGAGTAGGAAGCGAAATACCTCTGATCCTTAATAAACTTCCGCTCAAGAATTTCGCGCTTAGGATACCAAAACTATTTCATTTGTTTGCAAGTTGTACACGCGAGTCTTCCTTTTCTCTCGTGTTCCGCTTGTATGTTGGTCCGGTCGCACTGCAAAACTTTGTCACGAAATCTGCTATTGTGAAATTTGCGTAAGGCTGCGCGGCTCAATTATATAATAATTGAATTTCTACGGTAACTAAACTTTGTTTCTATGGATTACATAAGCAAAGGAATTTTGATGAACTTTCTGTTGTTTAGATTTATAACTGTATATTATTAGAATTTATTAAATTATGTTGTAATAACGTTTAGAGGTTAAAATAAGTAGTAGTCAAAAATATTGCACTACAACTACATAATTAGGTTTATTACTCGATTTGATACGTACGCTTCATATTTGTATTCTAAAGAGAGGATAAAAGGAATTATCTTTCGTTGATACTAACAATGCAAGACAATGTAATTCGTTTTAATCAAGATTCCTCAGAAAGTAGACTAAATATTCCGGATTGTTAAGTTTTAGCTTTATTAATAACATTTCACCATTTATTTCCAATATCTAGTCCATACATTTTACAATACTATTATTATCATTTCAGCATAGATACTCTTCAAATAGTTCATCTACTAACTCAAACGCGAATAGTTTAAATAATCGACGAAATTACAGCTATAATTATAAAATTAAATAAATTATCTATAATAAAATGTATAACAAGCGTTAATTAAAAATGAGTGTCTATTAAACTTTTAAAATACGTATTATGTCAAAATCAAAACAATGAAAATTAAATGAAATTTAATGTAGTTCCCGATTGAGGTGGACGCGCATCGAACAAAAGGTCAAGTCCATAATCATCCGAGCCCCTTAAGAGACTCGGTGTAAATCGAATGCCGAGCACACACTGCAGGCAGAGAGCGAGGTATCTCCACGATACACCATCAGCGGCAAAGTTCCTTCCCAATCTAGCATCCTTCTCCCGTAAAGAGGTCCATTGGGAAAACGTACAAGAGAGAAACTAAGGGTGTATATAGAATCGATTTTCTCGGTGCGCAGTAATTGCCGATTATTGACCAACCGACCGACCCGTGGAAGAAGTTTCGGGTGAACGCGAACCTCGTATTAGCAAGTTTATCGGCTTCGTTTGTGGAGGCGCTACGTCGGATGCAGGCCGCGTGCCAAAGTTCACCGGCCCTCTCGCGTGGATCACGTCAAAGCCTCCGCGGCGGCGCCAGGTTCTCAAATTGAAATAGCGGAATGCTGGTGGCCCAATACGAAATTCACTTTTAGAATTCAAGCTCGCGAGCTATCTCTTTCTCCCCATCTCTCTCTCTCTCTCTCTCTTTCTCTCTCTCTCTCTCTCTCTCTCTCTCTCTCTGTGTGTGTTTGTGCTCGATTTTTACCCATCTCCGATTTTCACGCACGTATCAACTTTCCTTTTCGATTCACATCACTATGTAGATGTACGTTTTTATTTACGTATATATTTATATATGTATGTGTGCGTGTGTATATACATATATGCGTGTACATGTATACCCATAGTCGTATTCAGGGAGGTTGGGTATATTAGATATTCTGGGTACAATTTACAGTGAAATTTCATAGCTCGCAAACGGAGATAAACACTGTTAGAATTAATTTTAGGAAGGTAATACAGAATTAGTTTAGGAAAACAAACAAAATTCAAAAATGCCTTTATGTGGGTTATCCGCAATAATCACATATCCTATCATATTTTATTTACTTTATAAAGAACAATAAATACTTAAGATTAAAAAGCTGTTTACTCAAATATTAATATACAAATTTCAAGTCTATAGAATTTAATTAAAAACGATTTATTGTTACGATATATTATTTATTTATTTATAGGCATACCGTAGATTGTGCACTTAAGAGTAAAACATATTGGGTTTATGCACAAAAAATTGAAAGTTCCTTTTGTGCACACCGTTCACAATATCAAACCGAAAATCAACGTTATACATATTTTTCTACACTACCTCAAAATAAAGAATACGCACACACGCACACATATATATCAATATAAGTATATTTATTTTATTTTACGATATCGTTAATTCGTAATCGTTAGCCGAAAAGCCTTTACCGTACAAACCCACAAATGTTCTCTAACATGCGAAGGCATCCCCCGCATAAAATGTAAGTGTGTATGTATACGTAACTCGCATAAAACTACGAAGATAATGCCTTGCGCACGGTAACCTCGTGAACTCCAATTTCCCGAATGACCACCGTCCAAAAGAAGAAAGAGAAAAAACGAGCATATATACGTACATCCGAAAGCTCCGCAGTCCGAGCTTATTAAAAAATTCCCTCCGGCGTAAATCGAGATCCCTTGCGCACACGCACCTCGACCGCAATAACTTAATATCGTTTCCACGGTCGAGATCTCCGTAGGGGACGCGTAAGTGTATAGCCATAAAAGAAAAAAAGAGGGAAAAGAAAAACGGAACGAGAGACCCGTGAAAGGGAAACCTGAAGGAAGTAATAGCGTTCGTTCGTTTCGAGTAAAGAAGGACCGAGATGGTCGTTTGCACAGAGGACGTTTAGGGACGCGCACGCGAACTGTAGAGATTCTCGAGACGCGCGCGTGTATACACGGGCGAAGGAAAAGAGACAAGGGCGGTAATGGCATCAGCTGCGCAAGGAGCCACGAAACGTCGCTGGACGATTTTCCAACCCAGACGGGGATGGAATACGGGATAAAAGGTTCAGAGGAGGAGAAAGGGACGCGCGACTAGCTCGTACACTTCGGAAATTCACGATCGACCGACGGAAGCTGTCGGTGTTTTCACTGTCGGTGGTCTCGGAGACACTTTGTCGCGGTTCCCGTTTCTCCTTTCTCCTTTCTCCTTTCTCCTTCACTTTCTTTGGATTATTTGGATTATTATAATACAAAGTATCGGGGTACGTTTACTGTATTTTCTTATCCTTCCTACAACTTGGTTTATTACATCGAAATTTCGATGCTTTTTAAACGATCATTCTTGTACATGTCAAAAAAATATAAGCACAATAACATTTTGCCATATTTTATCGTATTTTTATGGAAATTGCGAGGTCAGCTAATTTTCTTCCAAAACAAACTACCCTTACCTTTGACTATTTTCTTAAGATATTTTTATGTGTGGAATATTCAAAATAATGCACGTTAGCATAAAAAATAGCGTTACCCAGAAAGATGAAAGGAAATCTCATCCTCTATATCTAAACAATCTTAGACGTCCACGAAAACTCGAGTACTCTGCGACGCATCCGATAAACAAAACAATCAAGAGATTGCACCAACACACAAACACACAGAGGAGTGTGCACATACTCGATTGTATCACCCGAGACTCACCCTTTCATTTCCATCCTAGACTCGAGGTATTTGCCCGCGTCTGTGCACATACGGCCTCGGGCTCGGGCTCGGGCTCGGCCAAGCCGTCACAGAGACGCGCGCTTTGCCTCATCCTCCCTCCCTCACTCTATCTCACTCGCTCCTTCCCTCTTCCCCCTCCCCCCACCCCCTCTATTGCTCTCCCTCTCTCTAGCGTTTCTTCACGAGTCGATTGGCGCGTACCCGAGACTCTGCAATATCGGCGTTGACTGGTTGCCCTGGGCCACGATGCACTTCCGGAAAATGCAGGGGGCTTCCTAAAAACAAAAAGAGTTCCTCTTTGCGTCGGTTGTTGCGTTCGGAAAAGTGATGTATTGCGAAGAAATTTTCTTTGTTTTTGTTTAGTAACATACCTTGGGAATATTGAAATGAGTGTAAAGAGTTTCGGTTTTATAGTACTAATTTCACGAACTACCCAGGTTATTTCGGGGAGGTTTAGGAGCTCGTTTTGGATGATAGCTTGACGATGTTGCGGGGCATGTCATTTCCGAGGTCATTTCTGGTAAACTCTATAGCTTCTGGATTCTTATTTTTATGGCTTATGGTTCAAGTTGATTAACGTCCTTTTTCATTACGTATACCTTGTACAATTTTACTTCTTAATAAAATAACAACGTTCCCCAGGGATATCAAAAATATTTTTATGGTTTGAAATTATTATAGCGCATTAATCGGAAATGTATCAGTATAGGAGATTAATGAGGTAATCTGACGTTTTTGCATCGGCAGTAAAACGTTTTATATACTTACTCAATATTAAAATTTTTGCGAATATACAATTTTTATTATGATTAATCTTTTTACCAGATTTACATTACATATCGATAATAACTTTGGAAACTATCCAACGCAATTGTTTATTCGGATTGAAAATATTAAAAATTCAATTTTGTGAACGATGAAATATGTCATTAGAGTAGAAATATATTTGAACGCACTATACGACAATATATCAGTATGGATAATCCGAAATTTTTCAATTTAAAGAAAAAAAAAATTCTATTATACCGCATGTAAAATTTTTTACAGGTCAAAACTTTTTTAAAAATTGCTGTCACGCTCTATACGTGCGTGGCGTTTTCACCGAACCCAACACGATTGTACACTCGGTTATTCTTCTCGTGCAGCGCGACTGTAGGAGACGTCGAACGATATATTTTACGGACTTTTCCTGATTGATTTTACCGACGCGATAATTGACATTGCCTTATGGTTTGTATTTATTCAACCATCCTGCGTTTTTACGGATTGCCGATTAGAGGATTTCGTCGTCTCGATTTCCTTCCCCCGATGTTGAATGGAATACAATATGTCTGCGGCAGCGTGCGCATGATTAATGCTGGAGGATGAACGCCACATATCTTGGGTTCAATTTAGAAAAATGATCTACCATACGTTTACTTATACTACTTGCAGAGTGCTATGTATGTTAAGTTAGCAGTAGTAATATTTTTTTCTATTTTTTTATTTCCCGTAAGGTGTAATGTTATTTTTCTTTTTCGTTTGCAAAATAAAAAAGCAAAAATGTTGACATTTTAATATATCATACATAACAACGTTTAGTCCTTACTTTTCATTAGAATTTTATTAATCATCATTGAAGTATATTATATTGAAATTCTTCATCTTTCCAGGACTTTAAAAATAAGTTGCTTAGGTAATATACAGTTTTACTAGAAAAATACATTTTTAACGAAGATTTTAAAAAAATCTATATTGTCCCGAAAAAATTTGTTCTTAATATTTTTGGAGTTTTAAAACTTTGAGTATTTCGATGCTATGCTATAATATGCGTTATTTATGATAATCCATTATGTATACGATGAAAAGTAGTGTACGTTTTGAATTAACATATCATCAATAATGTATTACCAGTGTACGTAAAGTTAATACAAAATATTATAGTTACATATATACCAAATATTGGGTTATTTAATATCTTTTAATTTCCAAAGGCAATCGCTTAAAATTTGATTAAATCGAATACCGTATCGTTCGATTAGCATGGATATTTCATTAGGTGAAATTCACTTACCAAAAACTGGTTGGGGAAACTCCTGAAATGCAGGGACGCAGCCACGCCTGCACTTTGACTGCATTCCCCATGTCAATTACAAGCGTGGATCTCGGTCGTTCCTCCCGACTCGTCTAATCTCTACAGTCTACCCACATACCTAAACGCGCATACACCTAAACATCGCAAGGGTCACGGATTCGTGTGTAGTCGCGTGTTGGTCACATACAACCTCGTACACGCACAACCGTATCGCCTGATAACGGCACTACCGCACACTTGCAGTAATCGAAGTACAGCGAGCGCGGTACCCACGTGCGGATGACACTCGCCACAAATGCGGGCTCGTTTCGCGTGTCATTGACTGTGTCTCTCTAACTTTTCCTGATAAATGGAACTTAAAAAATTTTTGGGAAATGTTTGAGTTTCCTATAGACGAGTCGACCTATACGATGCATGCAAATTTTGGAATTTCGGATATAAGTTTGCTTTGATGATTTAAGTTTGCGCAAAATTAAACTCATTTATACCTAAACTTTTTGGGAAACTAGTATATAGTTGTTATTAAAACATTAGCAATGATAGTTTGCGATGGTTATTTTATTAGATCTTCAATTATTACTTTTTGTGTACGATCCGTAGTTGATAACATCAACACTCCAACTATCTTAAATGATCATCTATTTGCTAATGATATTAACTGTACACAAAAGTACTCTAAACTGATGAACTTGTTCGAAACACAAGCTAATTTTCGTGAAAGTACAGATCGATCAATGACGCTAATGTTCACGCTAAGCGCATAGGGTGCATGCAGGGTTTTATCTGCGTTTGCACAGGGTCGTGTACTCGCAACGTGTGTTTTAGGAAGGGTCAGAGACCGAAAGGACGGGCACAGGAAAATCGAATACGTGATTGATCGGTAGGTTTTTTCGTTACTGCCGCCATATGGATTACATCAGGAAGGATTGAAACTCTTTTCTCGGGAGTTTTTGATTACTTACATACCAGGGCACAATTGCCGTTTGATATTTCTTTCGAGTGGTTTCGTTATTTTCTTTTGAACATCTTGGGCAAACACCTGCGCACGAACATCTAACCAGCTGTTTTTGATGGTTACTCAAGTTTTACAAAGTGAACATATGGACATTGCAACTTCTGCTAGTGTTTTAAAAATGATTTAGGAGAAAATTGATAAATAAAAAGGCTTTTTCCTATACTTGAACATTCCTTATCTTAACTTGCGAAAAGTAAATTTATTATTTAGAGCCTTTAATAATACAGAAAGAATATCTCCAGATTCTTGAGTATAATAAAAATATAATAAAAAATATTTAGGCTACTATGCTATTATGAAATATAATTTGATGTTCTTATTAATAAACAATTTTTTTATTATATCATTATATTACAAACGAGTTGATATTTAAAACACTGAATCAATATATTTATCATTAAACTATTTTGTACTTTAAATTTAGTTTATTGAAAAGAAATACATCAAAGCATTTGAGGTAAAATTGGGAAAGTCGGAAAACAACCTGAGATCCAGCAAGAGAGTATATATACGTATGGTATCCACCGTAAAAAAGAATGAAATATTAACGAAATACTCTCAAAAGTTTAGCAGTATCACTAGGAATCCTTACATATAAAAACTAAAAAAATGATATAGGAGTAAGAGAGAAGGTTGGCTAAGAGACATACCAGAGACAAAGGAGTCACTGAGCGAAATGATCGAGCGTGCAAGACGCCGCGATCGGGTGTAAAGGCAAAGACAAAGAGACACGAGAGGAGAGAGAGAGGAGAATAAAGGAAGAAGTTTTGCCCCGGAAGGCTCGGATCACGCGGGCTGCGACTGGCTGATAAGGACGAGCTAGAGACTGGGCGAAGGAGCGTGTACACGCCCACCCTCGCGACGTGAATATATAACCGTGGCAGCTGGCGCCACTCCCGACGAAATGAATTTTCGGGATATCGCGCGACCTACCATCCGCGACAGTTGCATGGCACTGCGATTTTTCGTCGACGTGTCGCTTTTTTCGGGTTCGCGCTTTAATTGGGAAGGTCATTGAATTGCTAAACGGGTCCATTCTTCAGATATTATATTTTTTTCTTTCACTCGACCCTGATTGAGTGCGAGTAAAAGAAATCGTAGCCAATCTGTGTTCGTTATAGGAAAGTTTATCTTAAATTTTCATTTTTATACATAAGTAATCGTTAAAAAGATGTTTAATTCGTCTCTAATAAAAGTTACAATTTTTTAACACGAATGGAAAAGTGAATACGGGTAAATATTACACTATTTTATTTTGCGTTTCACGCAATAAAATTTCGCATTCTTTTGTCCAATTATTGCACTCGTGCTAACACGAGTGTTGAATTTAAAATGATAAACAACCGATCGAGTGAAATTTTTAATTTGCATGAATTAGAATGCAGAATAGTTATTGAAGCATATCCAAGAAAGTTTCTTCCTCAAAGAATATTAAGATATAACATCATGTTTTCAAGTAGTCTCACGATTCCTTAACCGATTCGGTATAGGTATAAAACAGCGAAGACACACCGATGAATCGATTGGCTCCTCGATTGGCTGTATCCCTGCAGAGAAACAATTCGTAACCAAGTTTCTCGAAGTAGGAGAGCAACAATTACCCTTGCAAAATCGAGGTTGCTTACAAACAAGCGGCCAAGAAATATCACACCCTTCCGATGCCGCAACGATACGATTTAAAAGTCAATCGATTTACCCAGAGAATTTTGTAATGCCTCGTGTAAAATTCCGTGAGTGGTGAGTTTGCAATCGTGATAATGGTCGACGAGCGAGCCTCGACAAAGACAATAAGAAAGAGAAACGGCCGGCCAGCCAAGTCAAGATTCGACATTGAATTATTCATGTATTTACTCGATACCGGGCGCAGTCCGTCCTCGCGGTGGGGTGTACGGAAAATCGATCGACGGCTCGACTGGCATGCCAGCCCGGATAAAGGAAGGATGAGGATAAAAATGAAGATTTATTTGAACGGCCTGTGTGCAACGCTCTGCAGTGTAGAGAGGCGCGAACGACGCGAGTTTTCGACTATTTACGTTATTGGTATTTGGTTTAGGCTGTTGCATTCTACCTCCGCCTTGAATATTTCATCTTAGGTTTCAAGTAATCCACCTATCGGCAATTTTGTTTTTCCTGAAGGAGCTCTCGAGTTTCCACTATTTAATACAAAGAATATCAACAATTTTCTTTTATTTAAGTATTATTATAGATATTAATCTTATACTTGTTGTAGTTAGAAGCGTACATTTGCATGTTACTCATTTAATAAACAATGTAAATTTCTTGCTTTTTACTCACAAGGGAAGTACATGACCTCCGGGAAACAGATCTCATCCTAACTTTGGTATGTCTTTTATAATATAAAAATATGAAGAAAGCCAAGTTATCTCTTGCCAATGGCCACTTTTACGGAAGTTATTCGACATCCAATAATAATAGCAGTAAAAATTACTTCCAATTCGATCGCTTATAACTCGGAAACAAATAAAGATAAACAATCGAACCAAAAACCAGAAAAAAGTTGAGTTCAAGTAGATATGGTTTGAAAAAAAAGAAGCTCAAAATGCTTAATTTGAAGCAAAGTTATGAAGAAAATAAGAAATTGAAGATTATTAGGCCAAAAGAAACAATAAATTTTTCATATTAAATTTTGGTTAAAATTTCTTCAATTTTTTATTCTCTTCATAACTTTGCTTCAAATTAAGCATTTTGAGCTTCTTTTTTTTCAAACCATATCTACTTGAACTCAACTTTTTTCTGGTTTTTGGTTCGATTGTTTATCTTTATTTGTTTCCGAGTTATAAGCGATCGAATTGGAAGTAATTTTTACTGCTATTATTATTGGAAGTCGAATAACTTCCGTAAAAGTGGCCATTGGCAAGAGATAACTTGGCTTTCTTCATATTTTTATATTATAAAAGACATACCAAAGTTAGGATGAGATCCGTTTCCCGGAAGTCATGTACTTTCCTTGTCAGTCTATTAAAAAAATGTTATATAGCTGCAATAATGTATAGTTTATTCTCTTAAAATGCTTCAAATTTTTACAATAATACATTTTTTTGTATTTAACTTAGCCTCGAATTTAGTATTCCTTAGAGGGATTTAGCGATTACAAGAAAATGTACAATGTTGTAAAGAATATGTATAAAAATTATATATTTACATAAAGTTATAGATTACATTAATTAAAATTTATTAATAATATTGTTGTATCACATTCCTTTGTTTTTGATATCAGTATCTTGAAGAAACTTGATTAATTTAAGGTAGCTGGATTTATTTTTTAGGTTCTCTTGTATTTTAATATCTACCTTAGTACATTCATTTTGACATTTCCTACATTGAAGTAACATATGTTCTATGCTGCTGCGAAATTTGCCATAGCTGCTACAACTGCAGACGATGTTGTTACATCATTTGCAGTATATATATATGTTTATAGTCTACGTGGTAATCAATTATAATGTTTTCTTTAGATTCACTCCTGTTTATCTCATTTGAAGAAAATTGACTATATTTTGAAATATTAATATTATAGTTGTGTAGAGATACTTTAGCATCTGTTAATGATATACATGAAATATAAGATTCTACGAAATAAGTACTCTATCCAACAAAAATATAATCTTAAATTACAGAGGAGATTCATTGTACAGTTCATTCGCAATGCTTAATGGAGTTTCTCGGAGTACGGTTTTATTAAAAAAATTGTAGGTATTTTGTCCTCGATCGTTAATATGAATTTTTGGGTATGGTACTGGAAATCTTGTCTAAGTCCGCCTATCGCAAAATGACCCACGACGCTATAGCATGCATGATAATCTACGGTTACATATAATAACAATAAATTACTATGTTATTATATAATAGTAGAATTAACTGAATGATAAAATATAATTGTGTCAATCATACAATAATTTTAATTATTCTTCAGTTTTCAATAATTATTTTATAAATTGTCATACATATTATATATTGAATGTTAATTAAATTATTCACTAATATCCATGCGTGAATTCAAATAATCTTAATATTTATGTCTGAAATTCATAAAAAGTTAAATAAAATCATACGAACGTGAATACAGGTACTCTTATAATGAGTCTAGAATGTTCATTAAGTTAATGAATAAAATTAGTTATTCAACACTATAAATATTCCACGGGTAAATCCAGACAAATTTTTCAGTACAATTATCGTGATTCTTGATCATTTATTATACATCATGCCGTCGTTAATTTTACAATATTAACAAATTATCTTTCTTTCAATACGATATACAATATAGGTCGTGTGTACTGTCAGTATTTTCTGCTTAAAATTAAAGTCTCTATTTTGAATAAATATCGTTAATAGTTGAATAAGTTAACATTAACATTGCAGATATCCCTTTGACGGAAATATAACAATATTTCCTTTGGGCAAATATTCAAAATTGGATTCGAAAGCACTATTCAATTAAGTCTCACTGACACTTAAAGCGCAAGACCTCTTCGTATTCAGGGCTCCGTGACCTCGAGCACATCGAGCCGAAAATTATGCACGATGAGCTAACTCTTTGCAAGTAACTTAATTACCGTCAAGAGTACCGATTGCAAAGCTCTCTTCCATAGACCGGCAAGGGGTTGGAAAAAGGATCGGAATGCACGCCGTCGTTCTATCTCTCACTCTCGAGTGCTACAAATTGAAAATGGTGCGCCTGCAATCATTCGGTTCTCGAGCATGTCCTCGGTAATAGAAAATACTTGAATTCCAGAAGAAATAGATCCAACGTGCTTTTTCATTACCGTTCTTGCCTTTCTCGCGTTAGATCTTTCAAACTGACTTTCGATATGCTTCTCATTTTTTTTCTTCTAATCCTACTGCAATGCAATGTTGAAATCGGTATAAAGATGTTACTTATATCAAAAATTCTTTTTACTTTATGAACGATTTTCTGACGATTTTGAAAATATGAATTTTTATTAAAGAACAGTTCAATTTTTGGTGGTTCAAGAAAGTGGTGAATGCCCCTTGAATTTTGATAGATTTTTAACTCAAATATTACGTTTGCGAATACGTGCGTGGAAAGCATGTGTGGAATACTGTCAAGTATTACAGGGTCGTAAAATCGAAGATAGAGTTTGAACGTTTGAAGTTTCGGCTAATCTAATAAAATATATTGAAAAAAAGCGTATCGGGTTAAATTGATTGTTCGATGCTATGACCAAAATATTGCATTGAGTAAATATTACTTAGTTTTCGTGTAACACTCACTTACTCAACAATGTTTTTAATCAATAATTTATTGATTTTTTGGCTTTTCCTTAGTTTTTATATTCGCCTATAACCTTTTCGAACTGTTCAAAACACATTCAAATAAAAAAAATAAATTAAAAAAAAATGAAATATATTCTGAATATTGGCAATTTTCAGACGAAAAATCTATTTATGTATTTCTGTAGCATGCATCTGTATTGCGAATATTTAAACTTTCAAGTGAATGATTTCAGTTCACGATTCTACACATATATGATAAACAGACTATTTGCATTCTATTTTTAAATACGATATTTCGAAAAAGATTCATATTTATTATTAAAAAGATTCGATAATCAAATATGCATGTCCAATAATGTATAAGAAAATAACCAACACACTATAATTCGCTTATATATTCGGCATATAACCCTAATGGTTTCATACATTATTCAGCAAAATAAATGGACTAATTATCAGTAAAATATGAAGCATAAGTACCTATCAATGAATGAATATATTCAACAAACTCTCGCAAGTTGGTAATAATTGATTTCGCGTTTTTTATGGTCGTACAACAAAGTTTTAGGTATTCGACGTTACCATAACGAACTGACGGGGTTATTGCAAGTTTTGTATAACGGCCTAAAATTCCTGCCCCTTGATACAATTTCCCTTTTCCTGTTCCACGTTTTATATAAAGGGGCGCCGCGAGTAGTACGCAGGGCGAACTTTTCTTGCGCTTAACTTTTAGGAAGTTCGTCGGTGGCTGTCGAGCAAGTAGTTGACTTTGAATTCGCGCGGACGACTCTTACTACTTTTTTGAACTCTCTTTTAATAAGCCCTGTCGATTATTCACTTTTCATCGTCTCACGTTTATGCATTTACATGGATTTACCCATTTTCATATGTTTCTTTGTCCAGCGTTACCTATTTCCGTCGGGTATAAATTACTCAACATTTCATTTTGTTTTATGTGGCAAAATTACCTCGTAGAAAACTTACTATTTTTTGGTCAACGGTTGGCGAAATAAATCGTTTTTCACCATACATTCATCAAATAATGGTCAAAATTTTACTAGGACAATATTATGTGAAATAAACAATAGTATTAATAAAATGAAATAGTATAATGCACAGGAAAAATTTAATTTTTGTATTTTAACAAAATATTTTGATAGATTTATTAATTAAAATAAACTTTTGTAGTGTAACTTTCAACAAATAAATCAAGTATACATTATTCGGGTTACAATAATAAATAAATGTTACTTGTAAACATGTCTAATACTTACTATGTATTTACAGTGTATCCAATTAAAAAGAAATTTGAACATCTCAACATTCAAATGTTAAGTAAATTATCTCGAAACGATCGTTAAGTAAAATGCTCGAAATAATTTGTTTACTTAACGCTTAAAATAACAGCATTAATCCAAGCCGAAAAGTCGGCCTTTTTCAACGCCCCATCCCTTCTCCGGCCATTTAAATGTAAAGTAAAAATTATCATAATTTAACTTGCAAAATAAACTCGCCGACACGGGCGCGAGGCTCTTCGCGCGAAAAAGAGGGTACGAAACCGATTTACCTGCCGAATGGCCTAACTTTCTCGTTGTCTCCTTTTCCACCCCAATCTCTTCTTTCGCGCCTTTTGTTGAACATTTGGATGCGCGTTCTCTCTCCCTCTCTTTTTCACACTCTCACTCTCTCTCGCTCTATTTCTTACTCTTCGTTTCTCTTTTAGGTGTAATCAGATTTCGTCGTCTTTCTCTTCGCTCGTCGTCTCTTTGCTTCGCCTTTCGATGCGTTTTTCCTCGAGTGTCTTTTGAGACGTGCCCTTGGTATTGCCGGGGGGTCGTTAATTCGATACGTTTCTTCCGAAAAGTGCCACTTTCTTTTAGCGTTATCGCGACAATCGGCTCACATTTCTTTGACCGAAGTTATTTGAAGTTGAAGAAAATTGTCACGATTAGTCAACTTCAAAATAAAATATAACATCTTGAATAATAGCATTTGTGAGATCATTCAATTGTGCAAGAAATCTATTTTTTAGATTGCGAATTCACTACAAAGTCATCATTATTTTATATATATTTGTAAATATAGATCATAACAATTTTTAATCTTACTAAATATTAACATATCGTTTACTGTTATAACCTTATAGACTAGCTTTTTCTAAGTATCTTTACAAAGTATTAACTAGTAACATGATAATTAATTACACTATATATTGAAATTATAAAATGAACTACATCATAATCTGTTAAATATTTACTAATTAATCAATATTGTTAAAAGAATTCAGACTTTTATCACAAAGATCTACATTTTAGTGTGGTAAAATAAAAATTAGTAAACGTCACCTGTAATGTATATAACTTTTACTACATTGACCTGTAGTCAAATAAATAAAAGTTACAATTTAGCTGGAGTGTTTCCTTTGCAAAACGTTTGCTCTTTGATGAAGATTATGCAAATGCAATGCAAAAATGCATATTTATAATGTTTTATTTGTGAAAACATTTTTCGCTTTCTCTTCATTTTATAAATTTACAACTATATACTTAGCAGACTTTTTGCACCACACACATCTTCAATTTCTTTTTCCACAGCTGTTTTTTGTGTGTTGTAACGTTATCTTCTATCTTTTTACATGTCGATGAATTTACGTGGCAGAAGGGAGTAACACAGGGAGTGGGCAGAGCGATGGACGCTCGCATACAAAAAAAGGAGCACCGATAACAAGCGAGAAATTTTCGCGTACCGGACGATCAAGCGCGTAGGAACGGTTGATGTGGCGCCAGATTTTCATATTCCTCGTTTTTATGGTGCTGCGGGCTCGTTGAAATTCAAAAAGTTTAATTAAAAATCGGGGAACGATCCGGGAAATGGGTGGCCTTGTAAAGGTTGAATAAACGCGGGAATTCCGAATGCGTGTGCCTCATGGGTATTGTTTTTTGAGTTGTGGATATTTTTACGAATACGGTTGCAAGAGGTCATGATAAATTTTTCAAAATTCTCTTGAAAATATGGACGCGGTTCGTTAGAACTGTTTATTAAATTTGACCGTGAAAAGCTATATTCATATGAAAAATTAAATATACTCGTAGAATCAATGTTTAACTTTGGTAATTAGGTACACATAGGTATAGCTAAGCTAGAACGATGAGATATTTGTTTCGTGTATTAAGATAGGAAAAATCAATTTACATTTTGAATTTGATATTGGCTTTATTTTTTAGTCTTGCGTTCAACATAGATCACGCGTGATTATATTCTTTTTTTACAAATAATTTACATCAACATGATTATTACTTAGTTACGATAAATTCAGTTGACTGCTTTTTGATTTCAGCTTCTAAATTAACGAACCAAATAAACATAATTAAAACAATGCTTATGGAATTAAGTAAGCAGGATTGTTTGAAATAAATTAACATTAATCAAGAATTAATAAATAATTAATATTAAATAAACAGACGGTAGAAATGTATATTGGATTACCTGCATATTTTTGCATATGTGATTTGAATCCATACTGACTTGGTAAATTATACTTTAATCAAAGTACTGCAGAAGCAATTAGTTTGACTAAACCGATAATTTTGACAATGCTGTAGTAGCTGCATATGTATTCGCGTTTCACTATCAACAATCAACTGTACCGTACAACAGCACGCATGTTGCAATTTAAATTTTAAAGAGGAAACAATTGATATATGTTTGTAACCCATGAAGCTAAATAATTAAGTGCAGACAGTGTATACCAACATGGAAAAATATTTGAACCGCACATTTCAGTCGAAAAATTTGTGTTATTCAATACATAGATTTGCAACCATTAAAATCACATATTTCTTCGAAATTCCAGGAGCGCAATAACAATTTACACCGAAACCTAAAACTCATTAAAAGAGACGAACGGTAAAAAAAAGGCTTACACAAAACGAGAGACCCACACCTCGTGAAAATGGTGCAACAGAGGCGCGTACGTTTTCAGAGTTGCACCGAGTGGTATTCACTAGAAAACAAAAAACGAGAATAGGCGAGGTGTCGATCCGGTCTGTTAACGAACAATACGAAACTTCCACCTCTCTCCGAATTCGCATCCACAAACAAAAGCACTTAGCCTGTACTGCAATCGTGGCTAATGAATAACCAGGGGATTCCCCCCGTACATATACCTCACGCCATTTTAATGGCGCGATTAAAGTCGTTTAGATATTGCGCCGAAGGTTGCTCGTAAAAATGTTCCTAAATACATGCATACACACACAGACACACACGTATGTATATTTCCGAGGATTAAGAGGAAATTACGCGAAAATCGTTACGCGAGACACTTTACGACCTAACTTAGGTTCATACGTTCCAATACGTACTAAATTAATTGTACTGGGTAAAAAGAAACATGGGAAGTTTCAATTTTGCAAAAAGGGTGCGGCGCAAAATCATATATCGATCATGCAAAAGGGGGAGACGTGGGCAGACGTATAAACTGCAATAAACCAGCTTTATAGATACCGCGGGCCGTCCGCGCGCGCGCACGCGATTACGACCGAATTTACGAGAGGACCGACGCACCCGCGCGCCCCGTTTACGTTCATGCGTGTAACGCAACACACGCCACGTTCCGCGTTGAAGGAGCGAAATGCGACTCGCGATACTCGACGTCACCCGGTTTACGAGGTATACCTTCGGTACGCAGATTTTAGTGTGCTACTTGCTTTTGTTGCACCCGAGATTGCAGTTCGAAGATTAAGCTTCCGGGCCCTCTTTCACCCATTCTTTTACTTTATTATATTTTTTTACCATTTTAAAGTTATTAAACGTTAGTTTTAACGTTAGTTTCAACCTCTGCTTCTATACCGACAAGTATATAATCTAACGATACATCAGCTACGCATCGATCGATGCAATATGAAGTTTTTCACAATTTTTTCATTATTTCTGTAAATAAAATTGAAAATACTTTAATTTTGGTTTAATGATACATTACTATTTAACAAAACTATAAATATTATATGACGCATTACACGAATTCAAAATGTTGTATCCCATTTGTACGAAAGATTCGATCATAATAGTTAAAATCAGTCAAAGAAAATTTACTCTCGCTAGTCATAAATATATGATTTAAAAAAATTAGAAGAAGCTAGATATCAGATAATATATGGATAAAATAATTGATAAACACTCACTTTCTCAACCTTTTTTCCACTACCCCTCCACTACACCTCCACCTGGCCCTCCACCTTGATTAAATATCACATTATGAAAAGCATGTCGCATGTCCATAGTCGAAGTATAATTGCACATTTTGAAACATCCAGAATTACACAGAAATGTTTAGAAATGTGCAAAGATATAGAAAATGAACAAAATCCCTCCATTACCTCTCTACTATACCCTCCACTGATTTTCCACTCACTCTCCATTGACCCTCCAACTAATCTCCACTAAGAATGTTAACAAAATATAAATTTAGAAGGTTGGAGAGAGTACGCGAGCAGGGGGAACAGCTCTACTATCATGTATATATACACGCACACATAAAATTAATAAAGGATTTTGCACGGTTGCATTGTTTATTGCTGCCACGTGACATGGAACACTCCATACACATGTTAATATTATCCTGCGTATACGTATATCTCCCTGCGCTCATGTATATACGTGTGTATATATACGTAGGACGTAAAGCAAGTTGATCGTCATGAGCAACGCGCTTATCGATTAGCTCGATTCGCGATTTGCGCGTATAACACAACCATCGAAAAATACCGATCCTTTGAATATACTTTACTTACAAATAAATAAGTAATTTTGAAAAAAAATTTTACAAGCTCTGCTTCTATTGGTCTAGTGAGCCAAGACGCCGTAATCTTACGAAATAAAATTAAAAATGTCTCGGAAGACACAAAGGAGAAAGAGAGAGAGAGAGAGAGATTGATTGAAAAAGTATTTATTAATGCCTAGGAAATTAATTAACCTTAAGGCAAGGAAAAACAATTTTACAATATTTTATAAATAAAAATAATAACAACAATTCGCTATTTAAAAATAAAAACAACTAAAACTAATAAAATATAAGTATAAAACATGAACAAGTGTTCAGAATTTGTAATGTAAAAATAGAAACAAGAAAAAATTATATAGTAATTAAATTACGCATGTATCACAATATAGTCTTAAATTTCTATTATCAATTTGCGCCATCATCATTGCTAAGATACTCATACAAACGTCTCTTAAATATCAAAATGGTCGAGCTAAGTCTTATCACTGATGGCAATGAATCCCAAAAGTCCATCGCTTGAATGGTGAAAGACCTCTGATACGTATTAGTATGGGCCTGAGGACGTTGAAAGCACGAGTATTGCAGTCGATTCGAACGTCTGACATCGCAACTGGGAGGTGGAAGTAACTCAAGCAAATAATCTGGTCTTCCATTAGTTAAAATCTGGTACGTTAACAGACCTAAGAAATATTTACGTCTTTTATCAACCGATAACCAACCTAATTTACTATAAAACGCATCGAGTTTAGTATCCTTCTTCAAACGATAAATATAACGCACACATACATTCATAAGACGTTGCAATTTTACATTTAAATAATCAGGCAGGTCATTAAATACTAAACTAACATAATCAAAGTGCGGTATAATTAACATTTCAACTAATTTTTTGCGCATAGGTTGTGACAGAAAATTTCCTTTGTTACGTAATTTATGAAGGACACCATGTACCGATGAGGATATCTTATTTATTTGTGAGTTCCAATGAAGATTTTCAGTGATAATGAGACCCAAATTGCGTACAGAGCTTACTATTTCAATTTCATGACCATCAATAATGATCGGAGAAAATAGTTCCTTATTTATAAACCTATGCTGTTGAGCAGAGCCTATAATAAGAGCCTGCGTCTTATTAAAATTAATATCAAGTCCATGCAAACGTGCCCAATCCACCACCCTGGAGCCATCACTAATCAACTTTGAAATCGATTCATTGCATTCTGAAGGCTTGCAATGAATATATAGTTGTAAATCGTCCGCAAACAACATTCCCCTAGAGTTCTCTAGCACATTCATGATTGAATTTATACACATTAAGAAAAGAACTGGGCCTGGTGTCGAGCCCTGGGGAACACCCGAAGATGTGCTGACAAACATAGACAATTCACCATTTAGATCAACAACAGATTGAGCACGTCCAACCAAATAAGAAAAAAACCAGTCAATAACACTATTATCAAAATTAAAATGTTTAAGAGTTTTAAGTAATTCTGTATGACTAATTGTGTCAAAAGCCTTTTTAAAATCAAATAGGATTAGGACCGTCACCATACCCCTCTCCATCGCATACCGGATATCCTCAGTGATTTTTAATAATGCTGTCTGGGTACTGTACATAGCTCGAAAACCAGACTGATACGGAGATAAGAGACTATTACTCTCAAGATATTCAATTACTTGCAGAGTAATTAATCTATCAAGAACTTTAGCAAAATGGGGAAGGTTGGCGATTGGTCTTGTATCCGATGGTGACTGTGGTTTATTTACTTTACTTAGTGGAATAATTGAAGCACGTTTCCAAATAGTTGGGTATTGCTTTGTAGTTATTGATAAATTAAACAAGTCAGTAAAAGAGGGAACGATTATTGAAAAGATATCTTTAAAATAGACTAGAGAAAGACCATCTGAGCTACGACTTTTTGCTTTTGGAAGACAGTGGGCCAAAGCACGAGAAACTTGATCCTGAGTAACAGGCTGAAAAGTAAACACTGGATGCTCTGAATTAGATGGCAAATTATGGATCTCAATCAACTGTTCTGAGGTACAAGATGGGTGTCGATTTGTTACCAGAGTATAGTGCTGGAGTAGATCATCTGATGAAAAGAATTTTAATGGGGAATTAAAAGATTCCCTGACAATTCCCAGTCTACGTAAAAATCTCCAGCTTTGGGCTTGATCAGAAATCAGTGACAATGTTTGACTAAAAAATTTTTCGCGAGCTGCCTTTATTTGCCGTTTTACATCCCGTCGCATCGATTTATATTCTGCCAACAGTTCAGAACTTCCACGTCTCTTAGCTAATTTATATAAACTATTCCTAACCTTACACATATTCCTGAGCTCTTTAGACATCCATGGAGTAGAGTGTGGACGAATACGGCGAGTAACAAAGGGAGCAGTTACATCCAGAGTTGTTATCAAGAGTGTACGCAAAGAATCTAAATAAGAATCAACAGTCCATGATTCTGTTGGTAGATTGCGCATAGAGAACAATTTATCAGAAATATATTCGGTAAAAATCGCAGGAGAGAAGTTACTGAAATCACGATACGTACAGATCTTAGCGTTTTCAAACTTATAATCTAATGTATAATCAATTAAAATATAGTCATGCCCGTTTATAAACGGGCTTAGCGACTGTTTGATTGAACGAACCTTATGTGCAGAGTCAACTAGTATAACATCCAACCAAGTATCAGAGCTGTCTCTATGATGAGTAGCATTAAAGGGAACCAAATAAAACCCATTTTCTATTATTAACTCTTTCAAATGCACACCGTAATAATCGTCAGACAATAAATTCGAATTTAGATCTCCAGCAATAATAACATTTTTATAGATATGCAAACGATTCTGTATACAATTAAAAAGTTTAGTTAAAACATTGCCTTTAGGCCTACGATAAACAGAAACAAATAAAATCTTATTACTAGCAACATTCAACTCCAGCATAATGTACTCAGTCTCATTGATGTTCATTATTTGCGGATCTTCAAGGACTCTAAAAGAAATATTGTTTCGGACATAGCACCCGACACCCCCACCTTGTAAATATTCACGCTTACCCGTAGTTGACGGCAGACCACGATCATTTCGAATCAGGGTATAATTCGGAATATTAAATATTGAATTTGAACGATTTGGAGTCAGCCACGTTTCCGAAATAGATAAAATATCGATATTTTCAGAAAATAAAAGAGATTCGAGGTCAGCATGGTGATCCATAATTGAATTTGCATTTACTTGAGCAACACGCAGAGCGGAGTGGTCTCCTGGCGCTCTAGAACTACTTATATGATCAGCTAGTCATTTTAGGTTATCTAAATCTGCCTCAGAAGCAATGAGCACTCTCTCAGACTTATCATCTTTACGCATATAGACCTTACTGTCACGAGTCCAAACATACTTGAAATTTAAGGTTTCTGCTCTATTTTTTGCCAACAAACGCAGTTCATGGATAGCAGGCGGCAACATTTCAAAAACATCAATTTTTTTATTCGACAGGTTACCTGCATCATTTACAAGACTACCATATTTAATAATTCCGAACTTACGCTTGGTTTCAAGGACATAATTCCTAACTTCCGCAGATATAAACCTTATTAAAAACGATTTGGTGGAATTATTAAGAGGTCGCTGAGTACTGCGAGAAACGTTAGTAGAAACATCCATAGCAGAGTCAGATATTACTGAACCACCATTTGTGTTAGGATATAGTGGACGAGTATCCACAATAAAATTAATAAGATTTTCCAATTTTAAAACAGATAGAATTTGACGGGCTAAAGTATCCAAAGGAGTCTCACAATTTAACGGGATACCCGTGACCTTAATAAGCGAATTCGGAGTTGCTTTCGCATATAATTCCTTAAGTTGATTTACCTCGGCACGCAATACAGTGTTCTCTTTTACAAGTTCATCCATACGATTTACATGAGTGCTCAAATCACTTTTAATAGAATCCAAACGCGAATTAAAATCATTAGCATGCTGCCGGGCTTCCACAAACATAAGTGTCAATTTGTCTGACTCACTTAAAGCATTCCAATTTGCCGGTAACTCCATCTCAGCTAAATATGAATTTTTAGTCGCGTTAGAACTAATATCAGAGTTATCGGTATTATTACTTAAAACTTCAGATTTTTCGACATAAACGTTATCATTCAGCCCTCGTACTGCGTCGAAAGTTGAATGACGTGCATTAATGGAGGAAACAGCAGCGATACTCGTACTTTGTTCAAGTAGATATTCTGACCTATTAATTGGTTCAGTCAAATTCAACTTGCAGCATAGATCAGCTGGCTTAATTAATAGAAAATAGACAACACAGCCTGGATGAAACGTTTTCCCGCATAAATTACAGACTCTCAAAATAGTAGAGATATTAGTTGCGCATCTACTGCATTTAATTTTCCTCAAAGCATGATTCCCGCTCATTTAGCTTTTTCGAAAATTACAATAAAAATACATACAAATATTGAAAAATGCAAATACAAAGAAAAATTTTAAAACAAAATCTAAAATACTATGAGTTTTTACAAAAGGTGCGTAATATTATTACAAGTCGAATTTTAAAATAAATAAATAGCACCGTTGGCCTGAAGTGTATGAGTGCGAGAGAGAGAAAGAGAACTGTAATATACCATTTCACCTATCTAACACATGCGAGACGTAATCTACTATAATTTATCAAAAAATCATACTCGAAACGCCATCTAGCGAGTAAACTCTTTAATTACGGCCGAGACGATACTTAAGTATCTCGCTTAAAATATTTTGCCACGTGTTGGCATAACCTATAAATTGTAAGAAATTAATAACTAAAGAGAAAATATAATAATTTAACTAGGCCAATTTTGTATTAAAGCTTAAGTAAACTAAATTTAAAGTCATACGAAAGGCCGTCAAAAGTAATTTAACACTAATCAATCGCACTTAATATTAATAGAACGCAGTCACTAATATTACGCAGTCACTAATACGCAATTAACAGCACAAGCACACTTAATCTGTCACTCTCGGTGTCACAAAACGTTACAGCAGAATCCACGACACAGGCATCAGGGCAGACAGCAAAAAAGTTGACAAACAGCTGGCTACCGTCAAAACTGGTAATAGTTGGTTCAAGTTGTCACAAAAATGGAGATGATACTCGCTTTGTTGACGTTTATAAAGTGTGATTTTTTAATCGCCCCCGTCGGCTCAAGGTAGATTGCAATAAATATATTAATTAAACCAGGGTGAGCCCACAGGAGCTAGGATTGCTGCAACAAAGTATGAGCTCCCAAACAAACTTTAATAATATGTACAAATATAAATTATTGCGGGAGCAACGTTATGTACATCTACTTGTACTCACCAGAGAGAGAGAGAGCTACCTCTCTACTATACCCTCCACTGATTTTCCACTCACTCTCCATTGACCCTCCAACTAATCTCCACTAAGAATGTTAACAAAATATAAATTTAGAAGGTTGGAGAGAGTACGCGAGCAGGGGGAACAGCTCTACTATCATGTATATATACACGCACACATAAAATTAATAAAGGATTTTGCACGGTTGCATTGTTTATTGCTGCCACGTGACATGGAACACTCCATACACATGTTAATATTATCCTGCGTATACGTATACCTCCCTGCGCTCATGTATATACGTGTGTATATATACGTAGGACGTAAAGCAAGTTGATCGTCATGAGCAACGCGCTTATCGATTAGCTCGATTCGCGATTTGCGCGTATAACACAACCATCGAAAAATACCGATCCTTTGAATATACTTTACTTACAAATAAATAAGTAATTTTGAAAAAAAATTTTACAAGCTCTGCTTCTATTGGTCTAGTGAGCCAAGACGCCGTAATCTTACGAAATAAAATTAAAAATGTCTCGGAAGACACAAAGGAGAAAGAGAGAGAGAGAGAGAGAGAGAGAGAGAGAGATAGAGAGAATTCTTCAACGTAAATTGAGATCGCCGGATGAACATTGAGTTCCCGCGTTGTTGCAGCCAAATGGCTTTTCCATGAGAATATAAATTTACGGCGGGGGCTTTTGCTTTAAAGGGATTCCCAGTGAATTATACAATACGTTCGGTTTAATTTTCGGCTGAATAAAACATACTTTGGGACGTGCTATAAATATTATGCTTGTATACCCATGCTTTCCTTCGGCAAGAAGTTGTTTTAGTTAAAGGGCCAGGGTTAAAGTATTGCGTGATTAGAGTTATTTCTTCGACGAGAATTATCTGATTCTGACAATAAATTTTTCTTCTCAGAAGTGTTATTTCATTATCTAAAATTCGTAAATTTTAAATAACTTATTAGTGGGATTGATAGTAATAGTTTCAGCTAGTTCATCAGAAGTGAAATTAATTTTGCAGTGTTATTGGTGCCTTAGCTTCGATAATTACAAAAGTTTAGGCACATGCAAAGTCAGTCTTTCAATTTAACTGTATTAATATTATAAACTACTCTAGAATGAGAAACTACGGTGTATTGTAAATGACGTAACATTTTGAAAAACTATAACATAATTTAATTATATAGTTAATAGTTTCATTCCAATTCAGATAATAAGTTGAAAGATATATAGGTAGATTTATAAATTAGGGGGATATTGAACTCAGAAAATTATCATTTTTAATATTTTTAAAAATCCTGAACACCATGTCCTTAGGCATGTTTTAAACAGTATACTCAATTTTTTCAGATTTTTAAATTTGTAATTTAATATGATTTTTGCGATGAAAATTCATGCGTTTTTAGATAAATAATTACCGACCGAAAATTGTTTATTCATTTATTATTAACAAATGTATTTTTTCAAAAAAAATCAAAACACCATGCCCTGGCTTTTGTTTTAAACTACCTATATGAATTTTGTTCAGATTTTTAATTCAATATTTCCAACATAATTCTTATGTTAAAAGGCGTAGATCCCTGTAACTTGGATCCGACATCCCGTTAAAGTAAAAATGTGATAAAGCAAATTTACGTTCAAACCAGTGATTTCATACACATATTTTTTAATGAACAATTACCATTTATAAATCTGAAGTGTAATTTAAAAATGAAATGAAAAAATTTCCCCTTTTAAAATAATAGAATTCACTAAAATTACAATGAATAAAAAAACATTTTTTTATTCCTTCTGTTTTAGACGGAGTTGTCGCAGAATCTCCAGCAACTGTCAGAGCGAGCGAGGTCCACAACGGAGTTCATTCAAAGGCTCAAAAGAATGACGGATAAAGTGCACGTGAGTATATACGACCCCTTTTCACCCAAGCTCACCCCTTCTTTGTTCCTTCTCTCGTAATTTTAGACCGCGCAGTCTTTCTCACTCGTGGTAGAGCGCGATTATAACAATATTGAAGTGAGCGCGCGCACGCCGTCAACGACGTAATCAACTTTTTGACGAAGGGTCGTGAGGAAGTCTTTTTTCTCTAAGAGCCGCGAGCGGGATCCTTTGTCGCGATGAGCTCGCGATTCTTAGCGACGAGGGCACTTTCGTTTAAAGTAATTCCTTTCCTTTTTGGCTATTCTTTTATCGTCATACCCGAACTTCTCGATTCCATCTCTTTTTTCTTTAATATATACCTTCTTTATCTGATAATGGACAATTACGTAGGTACAATCAATTAATCGTCATATCTACAATGTGCAATCTATATGTGCAATTAATTCCAAATATGTTTTTTTTTTTAAATTTGATGATCAATATTAACCTGGTATAATCAGCAATAGATTTAAAATAATAAAATACGTAAATAATCATTTATATACAAGGCAGAGTACACTCAACGATTTCCCGTCTGAGTAAAAGCATCGCAATTAAATTCGTTGATCCTCTCACGCGCATCGAGGTGGACATTCGGTGACAAGGAAACGATAAGGAAAAATAGGAAGTCGAGGAAGCAGAGTCATTCGCGCCAACATCAATTTGTCCGTAAAATGTAATCTAGTCGTTCGCCTCTCATTTTTCTCTTCCGGACGTCGAGTTTTTAGCGAGCGTCCGAATGATACTCACTAAGAAAAATCACGAGGCTACGCGTTAATTACGATTATAACGACGTACTGTTGGGAAGAACTTTGTTACAGTTCTTCGTCTGGTTTATATATAGGAGACGTTCATTTTCGCCTGACGGGTTCAAGGCGTTGCGAGGAGACACAACGAAAATGCACTTTACTGGAAGCTTTGAGACACAGGCTTGAAAGTCTAACCTTGCTAAGTTGTAATGTGCGTAACAATGAAATGTAGACTTTGCGCATTTATCTTAGGTAGATGAGGGTACGAATTATTTTAATGAAACAGATTTATATTACGGATTAAGAAACGAATGTTGATGTTTTATTTTGATAAATATTCGTAATTATGCTAGTTTTCCTTAACTTAACGTGTTTGATATATAGCAGCATAAAAGTTATTAATCTGTAACTTAGCAACAAAACGAATTACTATTCTAATAAATGTTTATTGTATATTATAATGAAAATTAAGTTTTATTTTGATGCTACTTGGATTAAAAATGGAGACGTGCTTTTTAAAATTTAAATAAAATTACATAAGTCAAATTTTAAAATATTAACATTTTTTGGTCAAGAAAAATTAATGTAACGTAACAATAACAACATTTTTTCAAACGATAAAGCTTATTCAAGATTTAACTACTGTTAAGAGATATTAGAGCTACGTATAAATATTTGAAAAATATAAAATCATTTTTAGAAGCGATTTATTGGGTTCATAATTTAATTATCGAATTAACGATATATATCCGATCGTTTTAAAAAAATCTCGTAAACGAAATTGCAAATCACGATGTGATAATAAATTCATGGGTATTCGCGATTAAAGCGAGAGATGGGCAGTGAGGCACTTTGGCGAGGCAAAAAAAGGAAAATGAGGTTCGCGCTTCCTCGTTGCTCGTCACGTAAAGGGAAGCAGGCTCACAAAAAAAAAGAGTTCGAGGGATCGGCTCGCTCAGACTCTCGTGGATTTAGTAAATTCGATGAATCGTGCATCCACTTTGCCCTGTCAATAAAGCAGTAATTAATAGGCTCCGTAAGTGGAAGCCAGGTAGATTGGCGATAAAAAAACTAATGAACTTTGCATTGCCAGAAAATTTTACCTACGTAATTGCTTTAATTAAAAAAAACATAAATGTTGCTATTATTTTCTTTATTGCTCGATTCATTGAATTTACTTGAACTTTATCGGTAAAATCTTCAATAATTTATAAATAATTGAGAAATAATTTAATTACTATCGATCAGCATGTCAAGAACTTGTTAGAATTAATAATGTCTTATACCAGATAAATTCTACATTACATTAATTATTTATTTGTAACTTAATTATCGCACTGACGTCGTAAAAAAGATGTATAAATATCGAAATTGATCAGAATTGAACTACCATTTCTGCATTCAAATTTACGACATTTGAAGTTAAAGTATCGATGTGCGAAGAAGAATTTATTTAAGAACTAGAGAACCAATTCCAACAGGTAGCATCTATATCTTATCGCTATTGATATTTATGTTTCCAAGCCACTCCATACTTTCATTTCAAATTCAAGCCACTGTACTTGAGAAAATCTACTGCTGATGTTTGTATTAAATTATTTTCACAAAATTAGTTGCACGGAATTATTGCGTACTTAGTTTTCAATAAAACAATTGTTTTACTTAATTATTATTTTTTATATTATTATTTAATCATCGGTCTTTTCATGCTCGCAACTTGGTACTGCGACGGAGGCAGCATACGATGTCCTTGTGAAGAAAGCACTCGTTGAAAATACATTCCCCAGTGGTGGTTGTATCGATCGGCAGATAATAGAGAATCGAACCCGGGGCATCCGCGTATACGTGTCCACCATTCTACCGACTGAACTGAGCCATCGCAGGCCTCTCTACTTCATTATTTTTCATTATCAATTAAAGAACCGGAGAGTCGTGGTTCACTGTGTATCTTGTCCACATCAATATCAATCCTCAAATATTCCAATATTTCCCAAGAGATATATGAAATCTTGTTAATTTAAATGCATTAAGATTGAGATAATTGAATGTACGTAAAATACTTTGTCAAACCCACAGGAAGAGTGTATCTCTCTGGAAGCAGAAGTCGAAGAACGCATCAACAGTCTGATAGGAATGCTGCAATCTCGTAAATCCCGGCTAATCGAAGCAGCTCGACAAACTCGGGAAGCTCGTGTTCGTTTACTTCGCGATCAAGTCTCACGATGTGCCGGTCACCTGCAGACGACCACAGGTCTCTTAACCTTCTGCATCGAAGCATTGAAGGAAACGGACAGTGCAGCTTTCTTACAAATTGGTGGAATGTTAGCGATGCGAGCCTCTAATGCTGCAGGCTCTTGGGCTGGTGCTGAAGGTGTTCAAGAGATCGCTCGATTACCTCTACTCGATCTCACGCTCGATGACAAGCCTGTCAGGCGAGCCATCGATCAACTTACCTTCGTTCAAATGAAGCGTGAGTTTTATTTAACATTATTACTTTGAGTGAACTTTTCTTTTTAGTTTGGTTGAGGGTATATACTTATACAAGGTTTCGCTTATGAGCAAGCGAATATCTTTCGGTAGATTTCGTTTTGTAAAGAGCTATTCTCCTTATCTTACGTACTAATATTGTTCTACTAATCTGCAAGTGAGATGGTCGAATTTTATTTTATCTTTAATATGCATTCAGATGTAATTCACTGTTTTATTATACTTTTATCATAAAATTTAATTTATTTAAAGGGTTTTGAAAATATTTCAAAAATCTATGTTTTAGCTTGTACGGAAAACCTTTTGTTTTACAATATGTTAGTGCAATTCATTAAAATCAAATAATTCTAATTTTCATTTTATCGGCGAAAGTTTAATACTTTCTGAACAAAGACATTTTTTAACTTATCTATTGGATGAGTCATAAAAGCTAGTAGAAAATAATATACAATTTCAAAGATAATGAACGCAAAGCGCAGCTGTTCCAATTTGATGCACGATATATCGTTCGCAAACTTTTAGTTGGAATGAAAGTTACATAAATTATTTTGAACAAAACGTGCCTTTATTTACGTTAAAATAAAGTGGCTAATTAGTGAAATACATACTTCTAAACATAGTACCGATTCTGATACCATTGTGTGAAAACTTTTGATTAAAAATTAAAAGTCTGACGGGAAAGTTTTCCAGAATTTCATTAAAATTTCTCCCAAGTTTAAATTTAAAATCGTCATTCTAATTGAGTATCAAGCTTAACTTAGGAAATTAAAAAAAAAAAGATAATATTTTGTACGATATTCATGAGATGAATTGTCATTCGACTTTCTCACGTAGCCTCCTATACTACTCACATAATGCTTCTAATAATCCATTTAATACAAAAAGAGAGAAATACCGTAAATGATCGAACGCCTCTTCGCAATTTTTTTGCGGACGCAGCCACGGAAGGAGAAGATCGCTATCCAACGTCAGGTAATGTATGCATATACCAATAAAAATTGGATCCATCTGTCTACACATAAACCTCTCTCTCTCTCTCTCTGTCTCCTACACCCTCGACCTCCCGTGGCATTATCTTACTAATCGTCGAGTCCATTTCTGCGATATACATGTACAGAATGTATACGTATATAATCGCGAGGGCAGGGGAAGCTTCTCGTTCGACGAGTCTAGACGTAATTTCGCTGGAGGCCGGGATTTACTTAATAATCTCTCGCGTAGCGCGTCCTTCCGGCTGGGCTCCTTTAACGTCATTATTTCGTCTTTCGGCCGAGTGTTCCGAAAGCGGATTAATTAGCCCGCTTAACGATCTTGCGAGCGCGAACGCGAGGGCTTAATACACGGTGTCTTGTATACCGGGAGGTAAATGCTAGTTTATTCAAGAAATTCTGATTATCACGACAGGTACAAGAATATTTCAATATCGCGTTCATTTATTTTGTATTATAATTATTTCCAGTTAGAAAAAATAGGATTACATACTCTTATATACATATACATATATACATATACATATATATATATATACGTACAAGGATCAGCCCTGCACTATAATTACTTTACACAAAGTTTCAGGATGCATTTAACATTTACTATAAGGTTATCCAACAAACTTTTTCTCGGTGATGTTTTCAAAAACTTTTAAATAAAATAGACGCTACTGAGATTATAAACTTTGAATTTTAATACAATGACTACAATATTATTCTCACTCTGTATATATACGTATTTAAATATTTATTTATTAAATCTGTGTATAAATAAAAGTTTTAATTTTTTATTGAAATTTCATTTTCGGATGTGATATTAACATTTCAATCGTTATATTAATCTTACAAGGAAAACATCATATGTTTGGGAAATGGATCGTGTCCAGTTATAATATATGTTTTCTAATATAAAAATATGAAAAAAACCAGAGTCGCAGTCTCTAATAATCGTTTTTTCAAAAGTTATGCGCTACTAAAGAAAAATTTACGAAAAAAGGACGTTTCACTTTAAATCACAAATGACAGTATAGTTTAAATTTGTACAAAACAATGTATCATTTATAAATACATAATAAAAATTATTTTATATACTCTTTTTAAAATAAGTGTTACCTATTTAAAGCAAATTGTAATTCATCTGGTTCTTGTAGAATAAAGTATATTGCTTGGTTTCTTTTGAAAAGTTTGAAAGTTTTATGGAAATGTCACGTCGAGTCACCTTTGAAATTCTTCACTGTTTTAAACGGAATGTAATACGCAGCCATGTTTATTAATCTGTTGTTTTAGAAATGGAACGAAAATTTTGTTTTTTTATTTTACCTATACAAAATGTTTGACATCTAAATATTTCTATAGATCACTGAATTATTCACTCGTTTGGTAACGTAGGTTTATTGGGCGTAGCTTTGCGTGTGCTATTAAATAAATCAAAATTAAGCAATTTGACAATTCAGCATCACCCCAAGCCCAAAGATTCTGAAAGTTGGATATAGTAATACTTAACGTACAGTATATATATACGTATACATAGCTAAGAAATCAATAAGAATGACTGTCATTATTTAGCCTAACGCTCCCTTATCAATGCCTCCACTCGAACGTACAAATTTAATATCAGGGTTCGAAATCCTCTCTCTAACCGGCAACACTCAAGGCAACTCAGCCCCAGCAATTAATCTCCATTGTTCAGCAGGAAATTTTCGGTCCCTGCTAAGAAGTCGCCAGGCGTCTGCAGCACACGCGTTATCTCGCGAGTCTCATCTCGCGCGTGGTACTGGTACGATAGTTCGAGAGGTCGTCCCCTTCATTGTCCGATCCCATCCTCCGACCCCCCGACACTTGGATGCTTAGCGACGCTTACGTTTTGTCTGCTTTACTTACACGCTATACATATACCTATACTTGTCGAGAGAGAAGAATCTTTTGTTTCTCGCGCGCTGATGGGCAAATTTAGATAGGGAGTGTACGCGAGCTTAGTTTCAATTAATCTGATACCGTTCTCTACCGGTGCTTTATTTACTCGCGGGAGCCTCATATTCTCTTTTATTTTTACAATACCTTACTGCAGGTAAGAATGCCTTTCTTCCTACCAAATTTACTCGCTAATTTATAACACTTTGATAACCTATTGTATATATATATATATATATATATCGAGTAGTTGTATAAAGATCAATTTTTTTCAATGAAAATTGTATAATAAAGTAGCTTGTAAATTCACATTGAAATTCAGAAGTGGTTTGATATTACTTTGCTCATCAGCTAGTCGTATGACCGAAGATTAACAACTATTTGGCTAACATAGTATGTTTTTATCGTTAGAGTATAGTGTTTTACTTTATATTTTATTACTTATTTATATTTACATTAAGTTTACATAAGTTTTATTTATTTAATTTATTTTAATTTAATTTTTACGCATCTCTTAATGTTTATTTAAATATATTTGACTCTCGACTTCGCTCTACTAAAAAATGATTATTCCAATATGTTTAACATTTTGCAATTTTCAACTCTTTTAAGAAAACAATCTATAATATTTAAGTATTTACTGATAATATAACAACGTTCAATATAATTACATTAATTCGCCCTCACGCACAAAATAGTTGATGACCATCAAACGTCACGTATCTTATTATAAGACAAATTTTTGTCGGCACTCGAAAATCCACGTAAACGCATACCCGTACTTGTTAAATTTCGACCCTCTTTCGTTAGCTTTGAAACGGTCGATACGGCTCTGTGTGTACAAAAACGGGTATCAAATCTCCGTGTTGCGCGAGGGCAAATTTTATTTAATTCGATGCGCTCTGTCCGGAAGTGTAGCGGACTTTTGCTTTGAACTTGTGGCATAGTGTGGGAGAATTTGCTTTTGCTCGAGGGAAGGCCATGGGTCGTTCGCGTTATTAAATTCGCAGGGAAAAAAATTTATCGATTTGTAATTTAACTAAGAAGCATATCACTCTTTCATTCAAGAAATGTAATACCTGCTAAAGTTTGATATAGCTTTGGTTAGAAATGCATCTACTATATGCATTTGAAAGCTCTGAACAATTTAGAATGGTAGATTCGATCTATCTATAGGTAATGCGGTTCTTTATATGATGGAAAATCTGGAAGAAACTAACGCGCATCGGGTATGAAAATCGGATGAAGAAAATCGCTATATACGAAATAAAAAGGGAAATTTGAATTTAAAATCGCATCAAACCTGCATCTAGAAGCGAAAAATATTCAGAGATGGAACGATCAGGAGCACGAGGCAATTGCATAAAAACCTACTTAGAAAATCGAAAGCTCTATACGTATAACCCCTTACAGCTGCTCGCCCCATCGCGAAGATCCAATCAATTTACGATCTCTAGACTACTACGACGACTTTGCTTACAACCCTCTACACTCGAAGAAGCGGACTTTTACGATAGTGAGAAGCCTTTTGAAAAGCTGCACCGGCAACGAGCACAGGAAACGCTTTTGCAAACTGCAGGATCGATTGCCCTCCCGTGTAATTGGATACGGGCTTATGAAAGATTTTCAGCCCACTCGTTTATCAAAATATTTGTTCATCCTGGATTTTTCTCTCCCGAGTGCGTAAAAGCTTCTTGCTAAATTTTATTTTGGTCATTTTTCTGCTCGAGTTACTCTTCGTGATATTCGATTTTCGATTTTTTTTACGATAAATACACATTTCAGTTAAAAAATAACAGGTTTTAATTTGTTTCAATATACTTAAAACATTATTGTTGTTGAATACGCTTATATTCATTAAATATATATTTTTTGAATATATTTCATTAAATACATTTGAAATATATTTTTTTAACGCTTACAAAATAATTACTGCGAGAAAAATTACGTGAAAAAATACATTTTATATATAATTATTTTAAGAATTCAAAAAATGAAATCGGATCTCTGCTTAGTATTTAAAATTTGAAATATGAATTATAATTTTGATTCATTTAGTATTAGAAATAAAAAAAATTAACATTTACTTACTAGATAAATTAAAGTGACAAAAATAGTAGTTTGTTGTTAAATTGATTTATTTATTATAGCTTGTATATCTCGAATGGGATCGATAAACTATAAATAACTTTTATGTGAATATTTATTTTACTATTAATATTGATATTTCCTTCTTTCTTTATGTATATATTTATTTGTTTGTATATCTAAATTGTAATTTTTACCGTTTCCTTATTTCAACTAATTATGTCGTATAAATAATTCTTATAATTTCAAAAATGGTATTGTTAAAGACGGAAAGAAAACAACACCAGGATTCTGTAACGATATGGAATTTATTAAGAGAGTAAAAATAAGATATGTTGAGTTCAAAGGCGTTCAACGTTCTGTTCGTTTTTTCTTGAAGTCGTTATGACGAAAATCTCTTTTGTTTCTTTTCCCTCTCTTTTGCAAAATACAAAAAAGTCGAAAGGAAAAGATAAAATTGAAAAACGAAGTCTACCTTTTCAACTCTTAATCACATATATACTTTATAAGAAAATAAAGAATCAATTAAATAATATTTTAGTTTTGAATGTACGTAAATTAAAACATCGCCCTTATAGTCAAAACGACCACGCAGGTCGAGCTTACGTGTGCGTGGGACCTACACTACCAGGATATATCCTGTTGTTGAGGTCGAACAGTCTCTGGGTAACCGGGATTGTCCGTAACTGGGAACTAATAATGCCACTAACTCTTAATAAGGTTATTTGTGCCTAGGGCTTATTTTCATTTAATATTTTTAGAGAATAGTATACTTTAGTTTTTCATTTTTTTCTTTTTTTTTTACGATTATGACAATTAATATTACGTTACAACAGGTATGTTGAGCTAAAGCTTAGAATTCCTGTAAATTCAGCCTCATTTTAAATTTCGCAATATTTAAAAAAATAATACCAAAAGGGTAAAAAAGTACGTTGCAGGAAAAGAAATGAAAATGAACTCGAATGAAATAGAGTTATCACTTAGGCATTTAAGATAAAATAGCTATCAGGTAAGATAGCTGTCAGCTATAAAACTGTCTCTGAAAAGCTCGAGGTTAACTAATGGCCTCTAGTTTGGAATAAAACGTAAACTTGCTAAACGACGAATAATTTCCGAACGCGTAAGCGTTCACAAAATCCGTTCGAAGCGATCCATTCCCCGGGTGCCTTTTCACGAAATAGCCAGGTTGAAGGTGGACAAGTGGCGAGTGCAATACTGCTCCGGTCGAGGAAATAACTTTGCTCGAAACCGCAGTAGCGCCGTAGGGTCCAGCTTCCCAGAGTTTATTAGTGGTCGGTGGACAACTTTCGTTAAAAAAATTGAAACACCCTTACTCTCTTCCTAGATGGTACACGGAGTTGTATGAATCCTACGAATGTCCCAACGAACTGGAATCCTCGAGAAATGTGTCTCGAAAACTAACTTACACTACGAAGAATACTGGACTTGTCGGGTATAACACCTGCTTTCGACAATTGCTTCTTTCTTTCGTTTAATAACTTTACTACGTACATTGAACAAGAAATTAATTGAAATTTATGATCAGATACAATTATAATTATCTTTGCTTCTATTGAATAGAGAAAAGATTTGTTTGGTTGAAACTGCACTATTCTGCATGTCTTTGTTTGATCAAATATAATGAAATACTAAATTAAAAAATAAACAAGGAAGAACTGTTAAAGATTATTAAAATAGGAAAAATTATATCTAACTTTATATAAAGTGAAAGTAAATTCAATTTATAACATAAATTTATTATGAATATAAATAGGATATTTTGAAAGGATAACAATAAATTTCAAAGGATTAAATTTGTTATAATACAGCGTAAGTTATATTGTAAGAGGATATCGAATTCATTATATTACAAAACATTTACCACCAGAACAGTACCGTTTTTTAATAAATTCATATTTTAATCCTGTTAAAATCTAAACAAAATCTTGTAAATATTGCGCTCTTTGTTACGATACAATCTAAGTTATACTTGTACTGAGTTTCAAGGTGATTGATGCAGTAGTTTGAAGTGAAATTTTTTGTTTTAAAATTGTGAGCCGCTCGGTATTTTGATATCCAAAAATGTTTAAAACAATTAAACTTTTCAACAACCGTACTAATCGTATTGAAACTTTGCGTAATTATGGATTAGAGATATAAAATAGTATTTTTCAGTCGGTAAATTACTTGGATGGTAACCTAACCAATTTGACATCTTAATATTTATAGAAAATTATTTTTCTCAAGAAGAAAATCGTGATGTTTATAAAATGATGATATTGAAATAACTAAATATTACATTGCGGTACAAAAGCGATAATAGTTATTTATGCACTTAGGGAGTAAAATAGGCGTTTATTCCCGGAATGAAAGTGGCTGCCCGAGCTTATATTAACGGGGTGCCATAGTCAATATTTATCCTCCCTACCTTATCGGCAATCGTGATTATTAGTAATAAATGTGTAAATAAAACAGTATGTGAAAAAATAAGAGAAGAGGCGCCTTCGTTTATTAATAATCTAACTGTGTGTCGAAATTCAGATTAAAATTATATTGCGTTTTTGAGAAAAGTCTTACCAAAAATGTGAACCTAACCTCAACGAGGTGAAAAGATTTGATATTTTTGGTAAGACTTTTCTCAAAAACGCAATAATATTTAAATGTAAAATTCAGCACACAGTTAGATTGTCAATAAACGAAGGCGCCTCTTCTCTTATTTTTTCACAGACTGTTCTACTTTTTTATTAATTAATCATCAAAAATTGAGTATGGAACCCCCTTAACGAAGACAGTAATTCATCCAAAGAAATAATTGCCTTTTAGTCCCGAAGTGCATATCAAATTTTTCACCCTGTGAAAAGTCACTTTTTGCGCAATAACAACTTTTTTTTAATATCTAAATTTTTTGAATATTGTAAAATTTTTTGATATTTTTAATTTAATATAATAAATTTAATTTTGTATCTGTAGAAAAAGGCTAAGCTAAGTATTCAAAACAAAAAAGAGGGTTTACGAGGAATAAAATGAGTTTACGGGGAGTAAAGTGAGTCTGCGGGGAATAAAGTGATCGAAGGAATAAAATGCAATTTTACTCCACTCGTAGAGGTTAATAAGGTAGACTTTTTATATGATCAGGGTGAAAAAATTATATTTTTGTTAAAAATAAGAGTATAAATATTCTTAAATTTAGTTTTGTTGCCACGGTAAAATAATTTATTTATAACAATTCAATATATTATTGGCTTCAATAAATATTGCATTATAATGAATAAATATTTATAGTTAGACAATAATAATACGATCAATTAATTTAAATAAATAAAATCAATCAATATATTTTATTTGACTAGTACGTCTTATATTTAACGAAAAACGCATATCATTATATTGTTGATTTAAGTAAATATTTTTTGGTGCAATCACACCGAATTTAATTCGATAAAATATTTAATATATATTACCATTTAATTAAATCAACCATTTTTTGTTTCAATGAAATGTTTTGATATATAACATATAAAAATTTGTTCACTTAACAAATTTATCACTGTGTAAAGAAAAATGTGAGCTGATATTAGAAAAGTAAAACAGTTATATCATGTGAACAAGCTCTATTGTAATTACATTATGATTTATCCAGTTACAATTTTGGAGATAGTTAACAAATTAATGATTATCGATCTCAAATTTTATATTTATAGAGTATTATTACTTGTCTGATAAAAAGTTCTTTAATGTAAGACTGTAATTATTTGTTAGCGAAATTCATATTACAAAAGCTTGAAACAGTAAAAAAAAGTTGTGACTGCAATAAATCTACCCTAGACTGTATACGATCTCTTTGAGGAGCAAAGGCCCGCATAACGAATTATGCGCTCGCAGTGAGCGATAATTACAATAATTATGAGAGACTGAGGCAGTGCTTAATCAACCGCGGCTACCGAGATAGAACTTATTCCGTACATGACGCGTGTCCGTACGTAACGTAATTTTAATTTGAATGCACTTTATTCGCGGTAGCCGAGAGAGTTTTCTCGTAAGCTTCAAGAGAGACCCTACTCAAGTATTCTACAACTATTTTCCATTATTTTACGAGTTTCTCCTCATTGTCCATTATAAACTTGGTTTTACGGGCATCGAAAGTTTGTTGTACCACTGCCACTTGCGAATTCACGCTGCTCACCTGAATTTGGTTAATTATACTCGTTCCTCCCGAAATTGCGTTACTGAATCGTCCAGGTTTAACTTTAACGTTTTCATTTGTTATTATCCTTATTGTTCCTAATAATAATAGTAACTCACCGTATTAAATAATTATATTTAACTACACTTCTGTTAATTTGTCATATTGTATAATAATCACATTCAATGTTTGGAAATTCTGAATTATATCCAAATTTAGAAAATATTAACTACGAGAGGATAAATAAATGAATTGAAATCTACTAATAGACGTAATTAATTAAGAGTAAAGAAAACCAAGAGCTAAAGTATTAGACATTATGAGTTTAATTCCCTTATGTCCCTACGGGTGTTAACAAGAGCAAGTCGAGAGTCACTTATTGCACCTTCTTCCGGTTTTACCTCCGCGAATCTACCCCCAGCTGGTTTCAATTTATCAATTAAAAGCAATTTTCGATCGTACAGCGCCAGGAGCGCCTCTACTGATTCCGGAGGAATGCAGCGCCGAGAACAACAGCGTGACTGTAGCGTGGCAGGCGCCTCAGGGTTGTGGAGCTGGACAACGTGGACCCGCTGTCGAGGGTTACCTCCTCGAACTTGACGATGGATGTGGCGGTGAATTTCGGGTAAGTGTCTTTGTTATATCTTTGAATAATGTAAAAAACACGAAGAGTGAGTTGTCTATATATATATAAAAGGCTTACGTACCCATACTTGCTTTTGATATATCTATATAGGAAACAGCCATTCGTCAAATTTTACAATCTTATTTCTCCAGAGGTTATTTTATTTTTATATCATGATAATTTACGTTTAATTAAATTTGTACTTCATTCCATTTCAAAAATGCTAGTTTTTAAAAAATATTACATAACTTCTTCATTAAATTGAAAAAAAAAAATTAATTTTAAATTCTTAAAAAAAAAAAGGTACAGGATATTGAACGGTTACTCTGAAGGCATAACATATTTCAAAGCTCTGCCATATAATAAAGCAATCTTTCTACATTACTATTTGGATAATTATAAGAAATGTAAAACAAGAATAAATTTGATATTTTAATATTTTGATAAGCCAACAAGCCGTAATTCAATAACTATGTAAATATAACGTGGTATCCTGAACATTTTACTCCGAAAATACGGAAATGTAGAATCTAATTGAATTTAATGTTCCGTTTCATCGTTTCCTTAATATACTTCAGTACGGCTCGTCTTCTTATTCTGCAAATAATAAGTTATATATACAATATAGTTTACCCGTAGCAAGTATAATATTAATAAAGCCTGGTATCCTTTCGATCATTATTTTAGTATATACCCAAACTTTCGGAACGGTAAATAGGAAATGTTGAATTATTTTAACGATAATTTCACGAAGCTAATAATACTTCATTATAACTGTCTCCGATTATAACTTCAATCAAAAGATTTCATTTACTTTAATACGTAATGATTTCGTAAAATTTGGTATTCGTATCTATACCTTCAAATTATCGTCGAACGAGTTCGTTTACATTAATACCCATCATCGTTTATAAATAATAATTAAGTGTACGTGTTCGGGCTATCTAAATTCATTATCATCGTAAATGCGACATTTTGTAATGCACGCGTAATTGGAAATTTTTAAGATCGAAATTTCATACTCGTACTGCGAGTTATATTTATAAATAACTCGATAAAGTCATAAAATATCTAGTAAAATCCGCGAGAAGGTACATTTTCGAAAAGTGAATATCGCGCGGTCTTTAAAATTCGAGAGGCAAGCTCGACTCAACGTGTAAACTCGAATAGAAGGAAAAAGATTCCAAGTGCGCAAATGAATTCACTCGCACGCAAGAGGCAATAACCCACGTGTGTTATTGAAGTAAGGGCTCTTTTCGCTCGCGGAATTTATAGGCCGCATCGTAAAAATCTCGTAGGAGGGTATTGCAGGGTAGGAGAGGGGGGAGAAACCAAAGGAACTCGAGAATTTCGCGTCTATGCGCTCTTCATAATACTAGCGTCCCTCTCTCGTATTCGATACAATGAGACACGTACATCTTCGCTAGGAATTTATTAATAAATCACGCACCCGGTGCTCAGGGCATCGAGAGATGACTACTTAAGAATTTATTTACGGCTCCCGGCGCCAGACTATGAATTTATAACTAGATGTCTACTTGTATATGTATATAGGTATACACACACGCACACACACGCACACGACACATAAATATCTACCCATTTCTGTATCGATGTCTTAGTGATGCTGCTTTTTCGCTCTAGTTTGCACTCGTCTGTTCTTGAATTTGCGGTATTTCTTTTATCCTGTACGGCAAATCGATCGATTCATTCGTTTTAATTACTTTAATGAAAATCTGATGTTTCTATATGCACGCAAATATTTATGATTTATCGTTTTAGACATTATATTTTTTTTCCTTGGGATTTGTTCGTTCACGTAGTTCGTTCACGTGGGAATTGATTTTATATTTTAATATTTGATAAACCAACAGTGGGAGAGTATCCAGCGGGATTACAATTGTTTTTCCCTTCTTAACAAAAAATTGAACCTCGCGAAAAGTGGTAAACATCGCAGGTCAATGACTCTTTATTGCGAGTGAACGCGAAAAATCAATATTTTGTGATATTTAAAAATGTGAGTGGGGGTATGTATGTAAGTATGTACGTGCGCGTGAATATTAGTATATGTTTGTGCATTAGTCGCAACCAATCGGTTTCAGGAAGATATTTTCATAGACTCGCATTTCTCACGTATCGTGCACGGAGTTCAACACCCTTAATTTTGAGTTGTTGGTTTCGCAACTATACGTATCATCGCTCTGAACGGCCTTCTAATGTTTTTCTTTTTCCTATTACTCTTTTTGTGCATTTATTCACTTTTTATTCTATGTAATTATATTTTTTTGTTATTAACCGCTTTTCGCGTGGTTTTACAGAATACAATTGTTCTTTGTTATAACAGTGATGAAGTTATACTCATTTATTTTGATATTTTAACACCAAAACTTTAATTAATATTGGAATCCAGCAAAGTAGGAAATTTAAATATTGTGACTGATTCATGGTAAACTAACATTAAAATGTATAAAGGTTATTTTTTCGTATTACATATATGAGATGGGAGTTATTTTTCAAGCGGTTGTTCAATGTATGTTGATCATTGGTAAAAACATATAATACAATAATCTTCTTATTACTACCGTAATTTAAATGGCATATTACATTTCAATGTAGCTGAAAATGTATCTTTATGCATATCATGTAATGGATATGTCAGTTTACACTTTAATATCGTATAATTACGTTTTATTCGTATGTCTTATGTATAATAAAATACTGGAATATATTCCTGGCCTGGGAGACAAAGTCTAATTTATTATATTTGTTTCTTCGAAACTTGTGAAAAGTAATATAATACTTTAATCACTAAAAACGAGTCTGACTGTTATGCTCATCGGTTAAAAAGGTATTTCGCTCGGTAGGTACAAAGAAGCGCGGCCCGCAAAGCTAAAATAGTAGAGTGAATAACACGCCTACCCTCCATTCAATACGACGATTTCCCGGAGTCCGCTCCGCCTCTGGTAGATAATAAGCACGAGAGAAAGAGCACAGCTGGAGCTCGCGTCTTGGTGAAGAAAATATGAAAATTGCTGGGTGAACGTGCTGTATAGCGCATACGTGTAAGAAAACACCATTTGCGCGGCGCGGACGTCCGGTCCCGCGGAATATTAAATTCGAGAGGAAGAAGACGTTCATCCTTCTGGCTCCCTCTCTCTCACTCTCTCTTTCACTCTCTACTCCCTCCTCGAGATCATAAACGATCTCCTTGGTTCGCGCAGTCGACTCCTGTTGTACTTAAATATTTCATAAAACGAGTGGAGCGAGAGGTTCGCATTAACGTGTGCTCAAGAATTTTCCTACTTGGGATTTATTGCTAATTCTTTCGAAATATATTAAGTCGGAGGGGATGAGCCAACTTGGGGGTAAATAATCTATCAGGAGTTCATTTGATTATTTATTCGAGGATGTAAGAAATTTATGCATTTATGCCTCGGAGTGTTTTGCATTAGAGGCGGTATAGCTAAACTTTTCCGCCGTCTCGGGAGGGATTACGTGAATTGTATACCGTTTCGATGTCACGATACCAAAACTAACTCGACTCTACGATGACATTTAGATAACGGGGTATTACCTTCTGTACCAACTTGTTACTTTCCGAAACAATTGTTATTTTATAGTTATATATATATAGCTCGATTATATATCCCTCCCGTTTTAACATATTCGTTTCAACTATTCTCGTTATTGTTCTTCCACATTATCATATGAATTACCAAATGTTAACGTGCTTCAATTTAAATATTCATAGCACGCAATCGAATTAAATGCAATTTTTATCGGTACGACAGATAATGCAGTTGATGTAACGTCGTTCGTACAATATATTAATGTAAAGAACAAGTCTCAATAATTTTCTATAATTAATTCGAATAAATTAAACGACAATATATGAATAAATTTAAAAAAAAATCATAAATGACTATTCGATAATGTACATTGTATTAATTACATATGCAATGTAAAAGCAAATACATCATCCTCGTAAAAGTGTAGACGGGTATTACGAAGGTATTTAAGTAATAAAGTATTAGCGATAGTTTTAGATCATCAGAAAAAACGAAGACGAAAAATAATAAGAGTAAATCCTTTGTTCCCAGGAGGTGTACTGTGGCCGAGAGACGATCTGCACGGTCGACGGACTGCACTTCAATTCCCTGTACAACGCGCGAGTTCGGGCGTTCAACAGTGCCGGTGAGGGCGAGTACTCGGAGCTGATAGGACTCCAGACGGCCGAGGGTAAGTCATAAATCCATTTCTCCGAACTCCCTTGTTCGCTAAAAGGCTCTCGGCGAATTAGCGATCTCCTTGCACGATCCGGTTCCACAACGCTAATGGAATCGTCATAATTTCCTTATTTTTCATTTGTTTGTTTAGTTTTTTTTTTCGGGGGGGCGCATTAGTTGTACGCGTCCAACCGGAAGTAAATACAATCGCATATCGCATAAGAGTATTAAAATAATATAGAATACCGCAGAATTGTATATATTTTTCATGAATCTTCTTTTTTTATATAATGCAGTTTCTTTTTGCAATCCATTTATATTCCATTAAATCAGTTGCATACATTTAGGTACCCATTATGGTCTGCGAAATTTAATGTATTGAATTGATCGTTCGTAATCATTTTGAAGATTTAAAACAAATGACTGATACACTATAGAAGTTATATTGTTTTGAAATTTAATTATTGTTGCATGTTGATGAAAAATCCATCTGATTTTAAAGTGTATTAATTATGTAACAATATTCAATGACTTCTCATTCTGCAATTAAATTTCATTGTGATTTAATAGGTTTGTGAAAAAAACACGCAATACTTATTGCCTTTATGAAGGTAAAATGATAAGGTAATTTAATTAAAATAGATGGCCGTTTAGGAACATAAACTTTGTTAGTATTACTTGAATTTTATCCCTATGCATTATTGCTCATTATTTTTTATTACTCGATATTTGATATTGGTACTGAAATATAAAAGACTAGGTTGAAAAAATACGATAAAAAATATGTTCGTCCATTATAATAAAGTAGAAAAAGTTGATCTTCTTAATTCTTACGTAAAATGATGAGTCAATTTGTATGTTTCATATAGTTGCATGGTTCTCGTGGGCAATGAACGCTCCAGGTTTAACGCAAGAAGTGTCAATGTCCGAAGATGCAATGAGTGCCTCGTGCGAAGGTTACGAACATCGCGTCGTTTTGTCCACTGTCGGGTTTTCCCGAGGTATCCACTACTGGGAGCTGACGATCGACCGATATCACAGCGATACCGATCCAGCTTTTGGTGTAGCTCGAGCCGACGTCTCGCGCGATCAGATGCTTGGTGAGTCACAATTAACAAAAAGTAAACTCCTAAAATACGTACTTTACGTGCACTTTATAATTATGACGCCAAAATATAACGTATTAAACCTTTAAACGTATATTTATAAATGATTAGCGAGATATTCGTTAAACGGAACAAATTTAAATGAGTATTTGGAAATCTATATTTTTACAGGGAAAGACGATCGTGGATGGAGCATGTACATTGACCGTCAGCGCTCGTGGTTTATGCACGGAGGAATCCACGCGCAACGTACCGAGGGAGGCGTGCAACAAGGCTCGACCATTGGCCTGCTACTCGACCTCGAGAACACGCACACGTTGCGGTTCTTCGTAAACGATCAACCCCAAGGTGGTATAGCTTTCCGCGATCTCTATGGCGTCTTCTATCCGGCGGTCAGCCTGAACCGAGGTGTTACAGTCACTTTGCACACAGCCCTCGATGTACCGCGACACCTTCTCCTATTGAACCACCAGCTCGAAGAATCTTACGTCGTTGGCGATGTACTCCAGAGCTAGGGGTACCTCAACGTACTTAGGAAAGGCTTGCTTATGCAGCAGGAGCTCCTACAATTGCCCCTCTTGCAACAGGTATAAATTCATCTGCTTTACATATTCGCACTATCTTTTACATTCTTACATTCCTATTGGTAATTTTACAAAGTTAAATATGTACAAAGATCAATATTCAATTAGAAATAAATTGAATTGTAAGCTTAAAAATCATTTGACAACATTTCCGTTACAGGGTCACGATCGATTTAAAGATATAGGTGAACTGGCCCAAGTCCAGACACTCGAAAGGATCGTCGAGGAGAATGTGGCCGACGTATGCGCCTAAATGAGCCTAATCAATCGAACAACTTGACCTACGTTTTATATCCTCGTAAAATAATGATAGTATACCTATTGTTATATCGATCATTATTTAAATACACTTTATTTTTTACACGATGCATCTTGCTCTATCGCATAGCGTGCAACTTATTCAAACGCCATATTATCATATAATAATACCAATACTAATATTTATAATTATGATAATAGTAATAATGATAATAATAATGATAAATGATAAATACAAAAAGAAAATGTAATTTACGTGGGCGTTAACACGTTAAATACTTGTAGAATTTGATTGTGCAGAGAAAATAAATTAATAAATTTAGATTTTAATTCATCTTTAAAAGCGCTGATTAAAGTTTTGTTTGTTTTTATTAAGTATAGGGTACATTGCAATTGTGATGTATAATATTTTCTCTCTGCACAGTGAACAAATATAATTGATTACAAAGTACTTATTTCGTGAAAAAACGTTTCTATAAAAATAGAAATCAGTGTTTGCTTAAAAGTATTATTTATTCGGTAAATTGATTGAATGTTGGTGTACGCGAGAGGTGTGAATTATTGATGTTCGAGCTTTTTCGAGTGCGTTTGCGGATATTACAAAAAGTGACGTCGTATGCGTCATCAAATGGAGAAGACTGTACGAATAACATGAATAGAAAAATATATTATATATTTACACGCACGTGCGTTCGAACAATAAATGAAATAACGAGGAGCTTTGTTACTATAATCCGAGTTAATCTAAACTGCATCATATCGATCGTCTTTAGTGTTTTATATATATAATTACTTCCTAAGCGAGTATGAATTTTTAACCGTAATTTTACTAATTCTTTTGAGAAAATGAGGTAACTGCCTTGACAAGTAAAATTAAAGTGTCGCCAAGTACACACAAGGGTGTCGACTTGTTTTCGTAACATTAAAAAAAATAAAATATTTGGCATAGGTATTGACTATTTGTATATTTTAACTCGAAGATATAGATGTCGCAAAAATGCAGTGTAAGAAGTAGGTTTAAGGATTTTTTAACGACGAGTAAGAGAGAAGATTTTCAAAACGATGTTTTACTATTTAAAGATATAAGAAAAAGCTTATTATACGGAATGTTTGCTAAAAGAATAAATGTCACTTGTATAACATATTCGAATGTTTTCGTAACACAAATAAAAATTTATACAAAACTTATGCTAGATATGAATATTGCACACAGTACTACCGCAAAAGTTCGTGAAGAAACTTTGTATTTAAAGTTATATTACAGAAACGGCATTAACATTTGTTTAAATATTTAAATATTAAAAATATGTCACAGGTAACAATTAGCATTTTTCATTTAAAATGTTTTTTTTTTCAATTTTTTCTTAGATTAAGATAAATATTTATAATTATTGCGTTGAAATCTTTGTAGGATTTATATTCTTATAGCTATTAATACAAAAATTATATCACGGACTAGTATGGACAACTCATCTCAAAATGTAATATAAAGAACACTGCCTGCGAATAGGTGTAGTAAATTTTCAAACGCAAAATACATTTATAATGCTACCTATATTTAAAATGTATTTTATTTCAAACATTAAATGAAGTAGACTGATTAAAGTTTATGTTTATATATACCTTGTTTATGTTTCGCTCATTTACACTATCAAATGTTTTAATTTTGCACATGCCTTGAGAAAATTTTCAAAAATATTATACCGTATCACATCACATACTCAAAAAAAATAAGATGTACATTTCTGATTTTCCTCAATAAATATAGTAACTTCCAATTAATGTGTTACTCAAGCGTGTTGAAAAATTTTCTCAATGTATGAAAAATAACAATTTTACATTGTATTTTGTAATAGTACCGTAATATTTGAAGAATTATAATACGATGATGGAAAAACTAGGTAAAATAGTTAAAAATAAAATGAGTTATAGGGATGGAGGATGAATAATCATACGTCGTTTCGAATTAAAAAAATGACCGACTATTTGATTTTCCATTTGCAAGCGCTGTCGACGTAAAATCCACATATCACAGAAATGATAAAGAGGGACAGCGACGAAGGCGCGCACATTCTCGTTTGCGTATACGAGACACGCACCCGGGTAAAATATATTGCGCGAGTCTCGTCTTACATGCCGAACGAACCCGGCCGTGACGTTTCGTCTCGAGAAAGGACCGCGGCTTTTGTATACGTGCACGTCCGAGAAGCGCTTTCGTTGTACATAGCTGTACATAGTATCATGTATCATGTATCGATTGTGCGGTGGTACCCGGGGAGTGGGAGGCCAAGCCAAGTTGTATACTGTACCATTCACCGACGTACATACACGTACACACACACACGCATACGTATGCATATATACATATATATATGCATATACCTGTGTATGTGTGTGTGTGTACGTACATACATACATATATATATTGTATGCGACCAATAAAACGAACGTATATCTATTATATCTCAATGTGTACACGAGTGAATATATGCAAGGGAGCATCGGGTCTTCACCCCGACCGGATGCTTCGGAAATATCTTCCTATTCTGTTCCTTCATCATTTCCTTGGCTATATACTGGTTGCTTGTGTTTCACCATTACACGCTCATAGTTTTGGCTTTTGTCTGTTCGATCAGACGATTTCGATGTCTCTCGTTCCTCTTATCGCGTTCATTCTTGTTTTGTTCTATTAATTGTCGTTGAATTCGTAATATCTTATCTTTTTTTTTATTCCTTTACAACTGCTATTAATGTTACATTTTTATTTCTAGTTCATGAAAAGTTTCTGCTTTTTATAAAATATTAATATTAAGTATTACTTTAAACTAGTATATTGGAATTCGTTCTCAAATTATTACTCAAGGTAAGTAACTATTTATTCTTTTATTCAAAATCAAGTACAATTACGATAGAGTTTAGCAGTAAATAAGATGAATTTCAGAATATTACTTTCTAAAACTTTCTTCTTTTAAACTATAATTTCAAAACTTTAAATATCTAAATTAGTATTAATTTTACAATTATAACCAATTAAAAGCTATAATTTGAGTACTTAAAGTAAAAAATGGCTAAAAATAGTGAATTAATATATTTAAAACATCTAAAATTTTATTGCACTATAAGAAATACTATAATAAATAAACTGAAGATTATAACTTTATTATTTTAGTACTTGAAGCACCGCCTAATAATTTTATATTAAAGCAGAATTTTATCGATTTTATTTAACGTATAACAATAAAGTATTTGTCAACGTTTCAATAGTATTGACCATCCTTCCCAGGCTATACTATTCCTTTGACATTTGGTGCTTTTCTAAGTTTGTTTGTCTAAGTTTATTTTGTTTACAAATAAAATAAAAAGGTAAATAAACAAAACAGATATTGAAAGATAAAAATATTTTAAATGACAGAACGGTATAGCCTGAGGAGGAAGGAGAATATCCATCGAAATATCGCTAAATAATTAAATGTTATTCGTCAAAATAAAATTTTTTTAACGATGTATGAAAAAACTAAAATTATGAAACCTAACAATAACGAAAATAAAACTCTATTTATTGAAAGTGCACTGGATGAACTGTAAATAGCTTAATGATAACAAATTCCAACAAGAAAAAGGTCACATAATGGCATAATCTAGAAATGACAAGTAATTCCCTGATCAAAAATTGATACACACGAAACCCAAACTTAGCTTCATTAAACTTGCCTAACCCCTCAACTTGCATATTTTCCCGGTAAAAATATGAAAAATGTTATCACCCATTCAAATATTTTCAAACTGGCTGAATACATATCTGAAGTAAAATTTCAAAAATTCAAATCGGAAGATTCCTATAAAGGCGAGCATATTTTTTAATTCGATTATGAATCTTTTGACAATTAACCTACAAAATTTAAACGAGTATAAAAAAACTTGTATTATATATCAATACAACGTCATATATATATATATCTGAGTTATGAATACAAAACCGTAATGTAATTCAAGTGGATAAATTTACTTCTCACTGCCAATTAAAGGGTTGAATTATTCGCAATAAGAAATATATTTTATCGATTATGAAAAATCAAACTAATAAAATCTGAAGGTACAACTTTGTCGAATACAATAATTTGAGTAAGTATCGCAAGAAGCAATCTTTCAATTGAAAAGCGAAGAACCTTTCTAAAAAGCATCCCCATAGAACGGAAAACCCGCCGGAGAAAAAAGAAGACCATCCGAGGAAGAAACTCGAGGAAGCAACGAAACACGACGTATCTCCTCCCTCCTTTTTTTCAATTACACAAACCTGGCGCACCCTCCTTCGCGCTATATTTGCTCCAAGGCGAAATTAAGTTGAGCGGCAGAACGGGAGCACGTGCGAGTCTGAACTTCCGCACGGAAGTCGCGTCGCTTTTTCTTCTTCGCTTTCTCCTTCTTCTCCTTCTTCTCCTTCTTCTTCTTCTTCATCTCGTACTCGCTTCGATATTTCTTTCTCTTCTCCTTTCTCATAATCACGATGTGAGTGTGCCTTCGCTTCTGGCGTGTCCATTAGAAGCGTTGTTCGGAAGGGAGCGTTTGATTTCCACCAAGGGGAGAGATCTTCTACTGCGGGAAATGTGTTTTCGACTTGGAGGAAGTTGGCTTCCCCAAAATCGACGAGGCTTTTAGCCTTGAGTGAACTTTTTCAAACGGCCGGTTCCTCCCATAGGCTCTTTTTAAACAATTTTTTACGAGCTGTTAATTTTTGTTCATGGATTATCGCTCGCTCAACAGGTTTTTTTTGTACAGACTAATTGTATGGAAATGTTTAATTTATCCGAAATGATATTTTTGATCAGTACAGAAACCTTTTTTATTAGGGCAAGCGATTTGGTTACTACACTCTTTAAGTTTACGAGACGATTCGGTTACGGCGATTCCTTTTAGTTGATTGATAGTAAATAAAGTTAATGTATTACCTAGGAATGCTTATAGACATTTGCTAATTATTTTATTTAACTTTACAATTTATAGAAACGATTGCTTTTCTCGTTAGTATCATCAAAACCAATATCAATCAACAAATTTATATCATTTAGTAACTTAAACCATAAAAAAGCTTTTATGTTTAAGTGTTATTAACTGCAAGTACAGTTGAACAGTATATTTAGTTCATTTATAGAATGATTGAAGCAGTATCCATCTGTTAAATAGATTTTTGTGTAAAACAATATTTTAGTAATTAAAATACAATAAGAAAAATGTGATTACGAATAAATAACAAAATCACTTCGGAATAAAGTTTTTATTTCCATTATTTAGTATTTGTCGAGTGCAATAAATTGTGTTTTTCTTTTAAATCCATTATGATATTTGAAACTTTTATAAGCTAATATTTATAATATACTATTTATTTACTTTTTGTGATTTAAATTTGATATTCTTGTTTCTCATAGCTGCACTAGCTGGTATGATTTTCTACACACGCGATCACAATCACGGTATTCACGAATTCAAAGTTGTCGTATATCAATTTCTACACGCTCATCATATTTAAATCCAACGTCCCGAATTCTTCTACCCTACCGGTGTAAAACCTATTTCTCTTACTTACCGGTGACATTGATAGTATTAGGCGAGCCCATTAAAATGATACATTCTCTCCCGTCCGTTTCCTCTTCGGACTGTACTGCGAGTTTCGGAACTGTACTGCATCGTAGAAGGAGAAGAGACGAGAAAATGAGTTTGAGGGAGTCGCGATGCCAGAGGGATAAGTTTTTGAGGAACAGCAACGTTGCTCGGGGTAGAGAAACTTTTGGGGCGATCAGCTCCGTCGAGTGGAGGGTTCACGTTTGCCGTTTGATGCGCGATTTACTTTGATTAGGAAGGATGATTAGAAAGGGAGTTTTCTCTTCTTTTTTTTATCGATACCATACCGAAGGGAAATCTAATTGAAGAACGAGAAAACATGGATACGCTTAATGAAAATGTTTGTAGTAATTTATAGTCATTGTAGTGTACGTTTGTCATTGCACGTAAATAGCCGTTGCAGCAAAAACATTACTTCCTCGAAGTACCAACAATTTACTACTTTTCATATATTGTATTTTAATGTAGTTGTGCACAATTCCTTTGTTATTTAAATTCATCGTGAGATATTGATACAACTGAATATAAAATTTTTCTCTTTCTTTGTCACTTTAGATGTTCTTCTTTCATGTAACAACGTTCTTCAAGTTTCACCCATGTTACGCATAGAGTTAAACGCGAACTGAATGCAAGTTGAACAAGCTATATTTTTATAAATGTTATACTGCTACAATGTTTGTAGGCAGAATATATAATATTTAACCTTTCTTATTTGAATTTCAAGTTTTCTCTCTTTAATCGTAAAGTATATATTCAGTTTTCGATTTTTACAAACATATTTGGGAAAACGATGAAAAATGGAAAAGCGAAAAAAGCTTTCGGACAGTGACATAGTGTGGACTAGGAGAACGTTTGAAATTCCGTGCCAAGCTCACCTTAAGCGGACTTCACTGCCATTATTTTTCCGTATCTATAAAAAAATGTCTTTCCAGATAAAAAGACTCTTCTTGAAAAAAATATTTAATAATAGTTTGAAAGCATCCAGTAACTTTGTATAACAGTCTAAGTATTGTAAATAAATAATAAAGTTTTCCAAGGGTACACTAACATTCCACACATAAGAATGTACAATTAATACAATTAGTCTGACTCTTTGTTCACCTACAATGATAATCGTTGTTAATTGTAAGTAATAAAAGTAAATAATTGCATATACGTATATTAATTACCATTAATTATATCACTTTATAGTAAGACCATAGTGCTAATATTCTACTAATATTTATATAATAATAAAGAAATTCAAGGTGTTTAACACATGCATATTGAATAAACGGCAACTTTAACATTTAAGGATGTTCAACGGTGTCTTGCTGTGCGGGGAAGACAGGAAGTCTCCCCTCTTTCCGCGCGTACCGTTGCTATTACCATGCAGCTCCCCGTACAGCCAACGAACCTGACTTTTTGTTAATGTTTTCATTCATTTCTCCAACTTTTGCGTAGTGACCTGGGTTCAAAAATTGCATACAGCTTTATTTATACTCACTTGTGATGTCTCCAGTTTTTTTAATAGATTTTGTACACTTTTCATCAGTTGCACTCTGAAGTCAATCACATTTTTTTCCGAGTCTCCATAAGAGCCTATATATAAGAAACCAACTTCTATGTCGTATATCTTCAACATTTGCGCGGAAAAAAATATTGAAAATATTCATGGACATTTCTAAAACTCTTACAAATACTATATTTTAATTTCATTAAATTTTACTGACATTGACGTAACCAGAGAATTATATCCTTAAACAGAACTAGCCAAGCCTTCAATAAATATTTTTTAAAAATGAAACAAGGAAAGAGTTGAAACAAAAAAATGATGTTTATGAAATTAAATTATGTATATTAAAGCAATTTTAAAAAGTATTCCCTTAAGTATAATACCGGTATTCAACCAAAAGTATTCATTGAATACTTTCCCTCGAAGACTTTATTTGGTTACTTTTTTGATTTAATTTTAATAAATTAATCAATCAATAAAAAAATGTAATCAAAGCAAATCTTATATTTCATTTATTTAAAGCAAAGTTGAAAATATTTATAGAAAATTAAATGAATAAAATCAATTTTTCATTTATTTTTATTTATTTTTATTGATTATATCATTAAAAACTGAATTTAAAAAAGTATTCAATGAAAAGAATTGGCAAATGCTTTTGGTCGAACAATTTTTAAATCATCGTTTAATTTCATATTTATCACTTTTATTATCTTATTTCTTTATTTTTATTTCATATTCTAAGTATTCGCTCTGTTTTTAAGTATACATATTCCGATATAGATGTTTGGTGATGTATTTACGTGTAAGAATGCATTTGAATTCAATCAACCCGGCTATGGAACGAAATCTAAAAATTTGAAAATTGGGACTTCTTAGCCGGTTTATATGTGTTTATACGCGAAAAAAAGCATTTGAATTCAAAGCACCCGGCTATGGAACGAAATCTAAAAATTTGAAAATTTCGACTTCTTTGCCGGTTTATGTGTGTATATACGTGTAAAAATGCATGTTCATTCAATCCACCCGGCAATGGAACGAAATCTAAAAATTTGAAAATTTGGACTTCTTAGCCAGTTTATACGTGTTTATACCAGAAAAAAAGCATTTGAATTCAAAGCACCCAGCTATGGAACAAAACTAAAAATTTGAAAATTTCGACTTCTTTGCCGGTTCATGTGTGTATAAACGTGTAAAAATGTATGTTCATTAAATCCACCAGGCAATGGAACGAAATCTAAAAATTTGAAAATTTGGACTTCTTAGTCGGTTTATATGTGTTTATACGAGAAAAAAAGCATTTGAATTCAAAGCACACGGCTATGGAACGAAATCTAAAAATTTGAAAATTTGCACTTCCTAGCCGGTTTGTACGTGTTGATACGTGAAAAAAGCATTTGAATTCAAAACACCCAGCTATGGAACAAAAATAAAAATTTGAAAATTTCGACTTCTTTGCCGGTTTATGTGTGTATAAACGTGTAAAAATGTATGTTCATTAAATCCACTCGGCAATGGAACGAAATCTAAAAATTTGAAAATTTGGACTTCTTAGTCGGTTTATATGTGTTTATACGAGAAAAAAAGCATTTGAATTCAAAGCACACGGCTATGGAACGAAATCTAAAAATTTGAAAATTTGCACTTCCTAGCCGGTTTGTACGTGTTTATACGTGAAAAAAAGCATTTGAATTCAAAACACCCAGCTATGGAACAAAAATAAAAATTTGAAAATTTCGACTTCTTTGCCGGTTTATGTGTGTATAAACGTGTAAAAATGTATGTTCATTAAATCCACCCGGCAATGGAACGAAATCTAAAAAGTTGAAAATTTGGACTTCTTAGCCGGTTTATATGTGTTTATACGAGAAAAAAAGCATTTGAATTCAAAGCACACGGCTATGGAACGAAATCTAAAAATTTGAAAATTTGCACTTCCTAGCCGGTTTGTACGTGTTTATACGTGAAAAAAAGCATTTGAATTCAAAGCACCCAGCTATGGAACGAAATCTAAAAATTTGAAAATTTGCACTTCCTAGCCGGTTTGTACGTGTTTATACGTGAAAAAAAGCATTTGAATTCAATGCACCCGGCTATGGAACGAAATCTAAAAATTTGAAAATTTCGACTTCTTTGCCGGTTTATGTGTGTATAAACGTGTAAAAATGTATGTTCATTAAATCCACCCGGCAATGGAACGAAATCTAAAAATTTGAAAATTTGGACTTCTTAGCCGGTTTATATGTGTTTATACGAGAAAAAAAGCATTTTAATTCAAAGCACACGGCTATGGAACAAAATCTAAAAATTTGAAAATTTGCACTTCCTAGCCGGTTTGTACGTGTTTATACGTGAAAAAAAGCATTTGAATTCAATGCACCCGGCTATGGAATGAAATCTAAAAATTTGAAAATTTCGACTTCTTTGCCGAATTATGTGTGTATATATTATACGTAGGAAAAAAGCATGTGAATTCAAAGCACACGGCTATGGAACGAAATCTAAAAATTTGAAAATTTGCACTTCCTAGCCAGTTTGTACGTGTTATACGTGAAAAAAAGCATTTGAATTCAAAGGCACCCGGCTATGGAACGAAATCTAAAAATTTGAAAATTTCGACTTCTTTGCCGGTTTATGTGTGTATATACGTGTAAAAATGCATGTTCATTCAATCCACCCGGCAATGGAACGAAAATCTAAAAATTTGAAAATTTGGACTTCTTAGCCAGTTTATACGTGTTTATACCAGAAAAAAAAGCATTTGAATTCAAAGCACCCAGCTATGGAACAAAACTAAAAATTTGAAAATTTCGAGTTCTTTGCCGGTTTATGTGTGTATATACGTGTAAAAATGTATGTTCATTAAATCCACCCGGCAATGGAACGAAATCTAAAAATTTGAAAATTTGGACTTCTTAGCCAGTTTATACGTGTTTATACCAGAAAAAAAGCATTTGAATTCAAAGCACCCAGCTATGGAACAAAACTAAAAATTTGAAAATTTCGACTTCTTTGCCGGTTCATGTGTGTATAAACGTGTAAAAATGTATGTTCATTAAATCCACCCGGCAATGGAACGAAATCTAAAAATTTGAAAATTTGGACTTCTTAGCCGGTTTATATGTGTTTATACGAGAAAAAAAGCATTTGAATTCAAAGCACACGGCTATGGAACGAAATCTAAAAATTTGAAAATTTGGACTTCTTAGCCGGTTAATATGTGTTTATACGAGAAAAATTGCATTTGAATTCAAAGCACACGGCTATGGAACGAAATCTAAAAATTTGAAAATTTGCACTTCCTAGCCGGTTTGTACGTGTTTATACGTGAAAAAAAGCATTTGAATTCAAAGCACCCAGCTATGGAACAAAACTAAAAATTTGAAAATTTCGACTTCTTTGCCGGTTTATGTGTGTATAAACGTGTAAAAATGTATGTTCATTAAATCCACCCGGCAATGGAACGAAATCTAAAAATTTGAAAATTTGGACTTCTTAGCCGGTTTATATGTGTTTATACGAGAAAAAAAGCATTTGAATTCAAAGCACACGGCTATGGAACGAAATCTAAAAATTTGAAAATTTGGACTTCTTAGCCGGTTTATATGTGTTTATACGAGAAAAAATGCATTTGAATTCAAAGCACACGGCTATGGAACGAAATCTAAAAATTTGAAAATTTGCACTTCCTAGCCGGTTTGTACGTGTTTATACGTGAAAAAAAGCATTTGAATTCAAAGCACCCAGCTATGGAACAAAACTAAAAATTTGAAAATTTCGACTTCTTTGCCGGTTTATGTGTGTATAAACGTGTAAAAATGTATGTTCATTAAATCTACCCGGCAATGGAACGAAATCTAAAAAGTTGAAAATTTGGACTTCTCAGCCGGTTTATATGTGTTTATACGAGAAAAAAAGCATTTGAATTCAAAGCACACGGCTATGGAACGAAACCTAAAAATGTGAAAATTTGGACTTCTTAGCCGGTTAATATGTGTTTATACGAGAAAAAATGCATTTGAATTCAAAGCACACGGCTATGGAACGAAATCTAAAAATTTGAAAATTTGCACTTCCTAGCCGGTTTGTACGTGTTTATACGTGAAAAAAAGCATTTGAATTCAAAGCACCCAGCTATGGAACAAAACTAAAAATTTGAAAATTTCGACTTCTTTGCCGGTTTATGTGTGTATAAACGTGTAAAAATGTATGTTCATTAAATCTACCCGGCAATGGAACGAAACCTAAAAATTTGAAAATTTGCACTTCCTAGCCGGTCTGTACGTGTTTATACGTGAAAAAAAGCATTTGAATTCAAAGCACCCGGCTATGGAACGAAATCTAAAAATTTGAAAATTTCGACTTCTTTGCCGGTTTATGTGTGTTTATACGTGAAAAAAAGCATTTGAATTCAAAGCACCCGGCTATGGAACGAAATCCAAAAATGTGAAAATTTGGACTTCTTAGCCGGTTTGTACGTGTTTATACGTGAAAAAAAGCATTTGAATTCAAAACACCCAGCTATGGAACAAAAATAAAAATTTGAAAATTTCGACTTCTTTGCCGGTTTATGTGTGTATAAACGTGTAAAAATGTATGTTCATTAAATCCACCCGGCAATGGAACGAAATCTAAAAATTTGAAAATTTGTACTTCTTAGTCGGTTTATATGTGTTTATACGAGAAAAAAAGCATTTGGATTCAAAGCACACGGCTATGGAACGAAATCTAAAAATTTGAAACTTTGCACTTCCTAGCCGGTTTGTACGTGTTTATACGTGAAAAAAAGCATTTGAATTCAAAGCACCCGGCTATGGAACGAAATCTAAAAATGTGAAAATTTGGACTTCTTAGCCGGTTTGTACGTGTTTATACGTGAAAAAAAGCATTTGAATTCAAAACACCCAGCTATGGAACAAAAATAAAAATTTGAAAATTTCGACTTCTTTGCCGGTTTATGTGTGTATAAACGTGTAAAAATGTATGTTCATTAAATCCACCCGGCAATGGAACGAAATCTAAAAATTTGAAAATTTGTACTTCTTAGTCGGTTTATATGTGTTTATACGAGAAAAAAAGCATTTGGATTCAAAGCACACGGCTATGGAACGAAATCTAAAAATTTGAAACTTTGCACTTCCTAGCCGGTTTGTACGTGTTTATACGTGAAAAAAAGCATTTGAATTCAAAGCACCCGGCTATGGAACGAAATCTAAAAATGTGAAAATTTGGACTTCTAATCGGTTTGTACGTGTTTATACGTGAAAAAAAGCATTTGAATTCAAAACACCCAGCTATGGAACAAAAATAAAAATTTGAAAATTTCGACTTCTTTGCCGGTTTATGTGTGTATAAACGTGTAAAAATGTATGTTCATTAAATCCACCCGGAATGGAACGAAATCTAAAAATTTGAAAATTTGTACTTCTTAGTCGGTTTATATGTGTTTATATGAGAAAAAAAGAATTTGAATTCAAAGCACCCGGCTATGGAACGAAATCTAAAAATTTCAAAATTTCGACTTCTTTGCCGGTTTATGTGTGTATAAACGTGTAAAAATGTATGTTCATTAAATCTACCCGGCAATGGAACGAAATCTAAAAAGTTGAAAATTTGGACTTCTCAGCCGGTTTATATGTGTTTATACGAGAAAAAAAGCATTTGAATTCAAAGCACACGGCTATGGAACGAAACCTAAAAATGTGAAAATTTGGACTTCTTAGCCGGTTAATATGTGTTTATACGAGAAAAAATGCATTTGAATTCAAAGCACACGGCTATGGAACGAAATCTAAAAATTTGAAAATTTGCACTTCCTAGCCGGTTTGTACGTGTTTATACGTGAAAAAAAGCATTTGAATTCAAAGCACCCAGCTATGGAACAAAACTAAAAATTTGAAAATTTCGACTTCTTTGCCGGTTAATGTGTGTATAAACATGTAAAAATGTATGTTCATTAAATCTACCCGGCAATGGAACGAAATCTAAAAAGTTGAAAATTTGGACTTCTCAGCCGGTTTATATGTGTTTATACGAGAAAAAAAGCATTTGAATTCAAAGCACACGGCTATGGAACGAAACCTAAAAATTTGAAAATTTGCACTTCCTAGCCGGTCTGTACGTGTTTATACGTGAAAAAAAGCATTTGAATTCAAAGCACCCGGCTATGGAACGAAATCTAAAAATTTGAAAATTTCGACTTCTTTGCCGGTTTATGTGTGTTTATACGTGAAAAAAAGCATTTGAATTCAAAGCACCCGGCTATGGAACGAAATCCAAAAATGTGAAAATTTGGACTTCTTAGCCGGTTTGTACGTGTTTATACGTGAAAAAAAGCATTTGAATTCAAAACACCCAGCTATGGAACAAAAATAAAAATTTGAAAATTTCGACTTCTTTGCCGGTTTATGTGTGTATAAACGTGTAAAAATGTATGTTCATTAAATCCACCCGGCAATGGAACGAAATCTAAAAATTTGAAAATTTGTACTTCTTAGTCGGTTTATATGTGTTTATACGAGAAAAAAAAGCATTTGGATTCAAAGCACACGGCTATGGAACGAAATCTAAAAATTTGAAAACTTTGCACTTCCTAGCCGGTTTGTACGTGTTTATACGTGAAAAAAAGCATTTGAATTCAAAGCACCCGGCTATGGAACGAAATCTAAAAATGTGAAAATTTGGACTTCTTAGCCGGTTTGTACGTGTTTATACGTGAAAAAAAGCATTTGAATTCAAAACACCCAGCTATGGAACAAAAATAAAAATTTGAAAATTTCGACTTCTTTGCCGGTTTATGTGTGTATAAACGTGTAAAAATGTATGTTCATTAAATCCACCCGGCAATGGAACGAAATCTAAAAATTTGAAAATTTGTACTTCTTAGTCGGTTTATATGTGTTTATACGAGAAAAAAAGCATTTGGATTCAAAGCACACGGCTATGGAACGAAATCTAAAAATTTGAAACTTTGCACTTCCTAGCCGGTTTGTACGTGTTTATACGTGAAAAAAAGCATTTGAATTCAAAGCACCCGGCTATGGAACGAAATCTAAAAATGTGAAAATTTGGACTTCTAATCGGTTTGTACGTGTTTATACGTGAAAAAAAGCATTTGAATTCAAAACACCCAGCTATGGAACAAAAAATAAAAATTTGAAAATTTCGACTTCTTTGCCGGTTTATGTGTGTATAAACGTGTAAAAATGTATGTTCATTAAATCCACCCGGGAATGGAACGAAATCTAAAAATTTGAAAATTTGTACTTCTTAGTCGGTTTATATGTGTTTATATGAGAAAAAAAGAATTTGAATTCAAAGCACCCGGCTATGGAACGAAATCTAAAAATTTCAAAATTTCGACTTCTTTGCCGGTTTATGTGTGTATAAACGTGTAAAAATGTAATGTTCATTAAATCCACCCGGCAATGGAACGAAATCTAAAAATTTGAAAATTTGTACTTCTTAGTCGGTTTATATGTGTTTATACGAGAAAAAAAGCATTTGAATTCAAAGCACACGGCTATGGAACGAAATCTAAAAATTTGAAACTTTGCACTTCCTAGCCGGTTTGTACGTGTTTATACGTGAAAAAAAGCATTTGAATTCAAAGCACCCGGCTATGGAACGAAATCTAAAAATGTGAAAATTTGGACTTCTTAGACGGTTTGTACGTGTTTATACGTGAAAAAAAGCATTTGAATTCAAAACACCCAGCTATGGAACAAAAATAAAAATTTGAAAATTTCGACTTCTTTGCCGGTTTATGTGTGTATAAACGTGTAAAAATGTATGTTCATTAAATCCACCCGGCAATGGAACGAAATCTAAAAATTTGAAAATTTGTACTTCTTAGTCGGTTTATATGTGTTTATATGAGAAAAAAAGAATTTGAATTCAAAGCACCCGGCTATGGAACGAAATCTAAAAATTTCAAAATTTCGACTTCTTTGCCGGTTTATGTGTGTATAAACGTGTAAAAATGTATGTTCATTAAATCCACCCGGCAATGGAATGAAATCTAAAAAGTTGAAAATTTGGACTTCTTAGCCGGTTTATATGTGTTTATACGAGAAAAAAAGCATTTGAATTCAAAGCACACGGCTATGGAACGAAACCTAAAAATGTGAAAATTTGGACTTCTTAGCCGGTTAATATGTGTTTATACGAGAAAAAATGCATTTGAATTCAAAGCACACGGCTATGGAACGAAATCTAAAAATTTGAAAATTTGCACTTCCTAGCCGGTTTGTACGTGTTTATACGTGAAAAAAAGCATTTGAATTCAAAGCACCCAGCTATGGAACAAAACTAAAAATTTGAAAATTTCGACTTCTTTGCCGGTTAATGTGTGTATAAACATGTAAAAATGTATGTTCATTAAATCTACCCGGCAATGGAACGAAATCTAAAAAGTTGAAAATTTGGACTTCTCAGCCGGTTTATATGTGTTTATACGAGAAAAAAAGCATTTGAATTCAAAGCACACGGCTATGGAACGAAACCTAAAAATTTGAAAATTTGCACTTCCTAGCCGGTTAATATGTGTTTATACGAGAAAAAATGCATTTGAATTCAAAGCACACGGCTATGGAACGAAATCTAAAAATTTGAAAATTTGCACTTCCTAGCCGGTTTGTACGTGTTTATACGTGAAAAAAGCATTTGAATTCAAAGCACCCAGCTATGGAACAAAACTAAAAATTTGAAAATTTCGACTTCTTTGCCGGTTAATGTGTGTATAAACATGTAAAAATGTATGTTCATTAATCTACCCGGCAATGGAACGAAATCTAAAAAGTTGAAAATTTGGACTTCTCAGCCGGTTTATATGTGTTTATACGAGAAAAAAAGCATTTGAATTCAAAGCACACGGCTATGGAACGAAACCTAAAAATTTGAAAATTTGCACTTCCTAGCCGGTCTGTACGTGTTTATACGTGAAAAAAAGCATTTGAATTCAAAGCACCCGGCTATGGAACGAAATCTAAAAATTTGAAAATTTCGACTTCTTTGCCGGTTTATGTGTGTTTATACGTGAAAAAAAGCATTTGAATTCAAAGCACCCGGCTATGGAACGAAATCCAAAAATGTGAAAATTTGGACTTCTTAGCCGGTTTGTACGTGTTTATACGTGAAAAAAAGCATTTGAATTCAAAACACCCAGCTATGGAACAAAAATAAAAATTTGAAAATTTCGACTTCTTTGCCGGTTTATGTGTGTATAAACGTGTAAAAATGTATGTTCATTAAATCCACCCGGCAATGGAACGAAATCTAAAAATTTGAAAATTTGTACTTCTTAGTCGGTTTATATGTGTTTATACGAGAAAAAAAGCATTTGGATTCAAAGCACACGGCTATGGAACGAAATCTAAAAATTTGAAACTTTGCACTTCCTAGCCGGTTTGTACGTGTTTATACGTGAAAAAAAGCATTTGAATTCAAAGCACCCGGCTATGGAACGAAATCTAAAAATGTGAAAATTTGGACTTCTTAGCCGGTTTGTACGTGTTTATACGTGAAAAAAAGCATTTGAATTCAAAACACCCAGCTATGGAACAAAAATAAAAATTTGAAAATTTCGACTTCTTTGCCGGTTTATGTGTGTATAAACGTGTAAAAATGTATGTTCATTAAATCCACCGGCAATGGAACGAAATCTAAAAATTTGAAAATTTGTACTTCTTAGTCGGTTTATATGTGTTTATACGAGAAAAAAAGCATTTGGATTCAAAGCACACGGCTATGGAACGAAATCTAAAAATTTGAAACTTTGCACTTCCTAGCCGGTTTGTACGTGTTTATACGTGAAAAAAAGCATTTGAATTCAAGCACCCGGCTATGGAACGAAATCTAAAAATGTGAAAATTTGGACTTCTTAGCCGGTTTGTACGTGTTTATACGTGAAAAAAAGCATTTGAATTCAAAACACCCAGCTATGGAACAAAAATAAAAATTTGAAAATTTCGACTTCTTTGCCGGTTTATGTGTATAACGTGTAAAAATGTATGTTCATTAAATCCACCCGGCAATGGAACGAAATCTAAAAATTTGAAAATTTGTACTTCTTAGTCGGTTTATATGTGTTATACGAGAAAAAAAGCATTTGGATTCAAAGCACACGGCTATGGAACGAAATCTAAAAATTTGAAACTTTGCACTTCCTAGCCGGTTTGTACGTGTTTATACGTGAAAAAAAGCATTTGAATTCAAAGCACCCGGCTATGGAACGAAATCTAAAAATGTGAAAATTTGGACTTCTAATCGGTTTGTACGTGTTTATACGTGAAAAAAAGCATTTGAATTCAAAACACCCAGCTATGGAACAAAAATAAAAATTTGAAAATTTCGACTTCTTTGCCGGTTTATGTGTGTATAAACGTGTAAAAATGTATGTTCATTAAATCCACCCGGGAATGGAACGAATCTAAAAATTTGAAAATTTGTACTTCTTAGTCGGTTTATATGTGTTTATATGAGAAAAAAAGAATTTGAATTCAAAGCACCCGGCTATGGAACGAAATCTAAAAATTTCAAAATTTCGACTTCTTTGCCGGTTTATGTGTGTATAAACGTGTAAAAATGTATGTTCATTAAATCCACCCGGCAATGGAATGAAATCTAAAAAGTTGAAAATTTGGACTTCTTAGCCGGTTTATATTGTTTTATACGAGAAAAAAAGCATTTGAATTCAAAGCACACGGCTATGGAACGAAATCTAAAAATTTGAAAATTTGCACTTCCTAGCCGGTTTGTACGTGTTTATACGTGAAAAAAAGCATTTGAATTCAAAGCACCCAGCTATGGAACAAAACTAAAAATTTGAAAATTTCGACTTCTTTGCCGGTTTATGTGTGTATAAACGTGTAAAAATGTATGTTCATTAAATCTACCCGGCAATGGAACGAAATCTAAAAAGTTGAAAATTTGGACTTATTAGCCGGTTTATATGTGTTTATACGAGAAAAAAAGCATTTGAATTCAAAGCACACGGCTATGGAACGAAATCTAAAAATTTGAAAATTTGCACTTCCTAGCCGGTCTGTACGTGTTTATACGTGAAAAAAAGCATTTGAATTCAAAGCACCCGGCTATGGAACGAAATCTAAAAATTTGAAAATTTCGACTTCTTTGGCCGGTTTATGTGTGTTATACGTGAAAAAATGTATTTGCATTCAAAGCTACCCGGCTATGGAACGAAATCCAAAAATGTGAAAATTTGGACTTCTTAGTCCGGTTTGTATGTGTTTATAGTGAGAAAAAAAGAATTTGAATTCAAAACACCCAGCTATGGAACAAAATTAAAAATTTGCAAAATTTCGACTTCTTTGCCGGTTTATGTGTGTATAAACGTGTAAAAATGTATGTTCATTAAATCCACCCGGCAATGGAACGAAATCTAAAAATTTGAAAATTTGTACTTCTTAGTCGGTTTATATGTGTTTATACGAGAAAAAAAGCATTTGGATTCAAAGCACACGGCTATGGAACGAATCTAAAAATTTGAAACTTTGCACTTCCTAGCCGGTTTGTACGTGTTTATACGTGAAAAAAAGCATTTGAATTCAAAGCACCCGGCTATGGAACGAAATCTAAAAATGTGAAAATTTGGACTTCTTAGCCGGTTTGTACGTGTTTATACGTGAAAAAAAGCATTTGAATTCAAAACACCCAGCTATGGAACAAAAATAAAAATTTGAAAATTTCGACTTCTTTGCCGGTTTATGTGTGTATAAACGTGTAAAAATGTATGTTCATTAAATCCACCCGGCAATGGAACGAAATCTAAAAATTTGAAAATTTGTACTTCTTAGTCGGTTTATATGTGTTTATACGAGAAAAAAAAGCATTTGGATTCAAAGCACACGGCTATGGAACGAAATCTAAAAAATTTGAAACTTTGCACTTCCTAGCCGGTTTGTACGTGTTTATACGTGAAAAAAAGCATTTGAATTCAAAGCACCCGGCTATGGAACGAAATCTAAAAATGTGAAAATTTGGACTTCTAATCGGTTGTACGTGTTTATACGTGAAAAAAAGCATTTGAATTCAAAACACCCAGCTATGGAACAAAAATAAAAATTTGAAAATTTTCGACTTCTTTGCCGGTTTATGTGTGTATAAACGTGTAAAAATGTATGTTCATTAAATCCACCCGGGAATGGAACGAAATCTAAAAATTTGAAAATTTGTACTTCTTAGTCGGTTTATATGTGTTTATATGAGAAAAAAAGAATTTGAATTCAAAGCACCCGGCTATGGAACGAAATCTAAAAATTTCAAAATTTCGACTTCTTTGCCGGTTTATGTGTGTATAAACGTGTAAAAATGTATGTTCATTAAATCCACCCGGCAATGGAACGAAATCTAAAAATTTGAAAATTTGTACTTCTTAGTCGGTTTATATGTGTTTATACGAGAAAAAAAGCATTTGAATTCAAAGCACACGGCTATGGAACGAAATCTAAAAATTTGAAACTTTGCACTTCCTAGCCGGTTTGTACGTGTTTATACGTGAAAAAAGCATTTGAATTCAAAGCACCCGGCTATGGAACGAAATCTAAAAATGTGAAAATTTGGACTTCTTAGACGGTTTGTACGTGTTTATACGTGAAAAAAAGCATTTGAATTCAAAACACCCAGCTATGGAACAAAAATAAAAATTTGAAAATTTCGACTTCTTTGCCGGTTTATGTGTGTATAAACGTGTAAAAATGTATGTTCATTAAATCCACCCGGCAATGGAACGAAATCTAAAAATTTGAAAATTTGTACTTCTTAGTCGGTTTATATGTGTTTATATGAGGAAAAAAAGAAATTTGAATTCAAAGCACCCGGCTATGGAACGAAATCTAAAATTTCAAAATTTCGACTTCTTTGCCGGTTTATGTGTGTATAAACGTGTAAAAATGTATGTTCATTAAATCCACCCGGCAATGGAATGAAATCTAAAAAGTTGAAAATTTGGACTTCTTAGCCGGTTTATATGTGTTTATACGAGAAAAAAAGCATTTGAATTCAAAGCACACGGCTATGGAACGAAATCTAAAAATTTGAAAATTTGCACTTCCTAGCCGGTTTGTACGTGTTTATACGTGAAAAAAAGCAATTGAATTCAAAGCACCCAGCTATGGAACAAAACTAAAAATTTGAAAATTTCGACTTCTTTGCCGGTTATGTGTGTATATACGTGTAAAAATGTATGTTCATTAAATCACCCGGCAATGGAACGAAATCTAAAAATTTGAAAATTTGTACTTCTTAGTCGGTTTATATGTGTTTATATGAGAAAAAAAGAATTTGAATTCAAAGCACCCGGCTATGGAACGAAATCTAAAAATTTCAAAATTTCGACTTCTTTGCCGGTTTATGTGTGTATAAACGTGTAAAAATGTATGTTCATTAAATCCACCCGGCAATGGAACGAAATCTAAAATTTGAAAATTTGTACTTCTTAGCCGGTTTATATGTGTTTATACGAGAAAAAAAGCATTTGAATTCAAAGCACACGGCTATGGAACGAAATCTAAAAATTTGAAACTTTGCACTTCCTAGCCGGTTTGTACGTGTTTATACGTGAAAAAAAGCATTTGAATTCAAAGCACCCGGCTATGGAACGAAATCTAAAATGTGAAAATTTGGACTTCTTAGACGGTTTGTACGTGTTTATACGTGAAAAAAAGCATTGAATTCAAAACACCCAGCTATGGAACAAAAATAAAAATTGAAAATTTCGACTTCTTTGCCGGTTTATGTGTGTATAAACGTGTAAAAATGTATGTTCATTAAATCCACCCGGCAATGGAACGAAATCTAAAAATTGAAAATTTGTACTTCTTAGTCGGTTTATATGTGTTTATATGAGAAAAAAAGAATTTGAATTCAAAGCACCCGGCTATGGAACGAAATCTAAAAATTTGAAAATTTGGACTTCTTAGCCGGTTTACATGTGTTTATACGAGAAAAAAAGCATTTGAATTCAAAGCACCCAGCTATGGAACAAAACTAAAAATTTGAAAATTTCGACTTCTTTGCCGGTTTATGTGTGTATAAACGTGTAAAAATGTATGTTCATTAAATCTACCCGGCAATGGAACGAAATCTAAAAAGTTGAAATTTGTACTTCTTAGTCGGTTTATATGTGTTTATATGAGAAAAAAAGAATTTGAATTCAAAGCACCCGGCTATGGAACGAAATCTAAAAATTTGAAAATTTGGACTTCTAGCCGGTTTACATGTGTTTATACGAGAAAAAAAGCATTGAATTCAAAGCACCGGCTATGGAACGAAATCTAAAAATTTCAAAATTTCGACTTCTTTGCCGGTTTATGTGTGTATAACGTGTAAAAATGTATGTTCATTAAATCCACCCGGCAATGGAACGAAATCTAAAAATTTGAAAATTTGTACTTCTTAGTCGGTTTATATGTGTTTATACGAGAAAAAAGCATTTGAATTCAAAGCACACGGCTATGGAACGAAATCTAAAAATTTGAAACTTTGCACTTCCTAGCCGGTTTGTACGTGTTTATACGTGAAAAAAAGCATTTGAATTCAAAGCACCCGGCTATGGAACGAAATCTAAAAATGTGAAAATTTGGACTTCTTAGACGGTTTGTACGTGTTTATACGTGAAAAAAAGCATTTGAATTCAAAGCACCCGGCTATGGAACGAAATCTAAAAATGTGAAAATTTGGACTTCTTAGACGGTTTGTACGTGTTTATACGTGAAAAAAAGCATTTGAATTCAAAGCACCCGGCTATGGAACGAAATCTAAAAATTTCAAAATTTCGACTTCTTTGCCGGTTTGTACGTGTTTATACGTGAAAAAAAGCATTTGAATTCAAAACACCCAGCTATGGAACAAAAATAAAAATTTGAAAATTTCGACTTCTTTGCCGGTTTATGTGTGTATAAACGTGTAAAAATGTATGTTCATTAAATCCACCCGGCAATGGAACGAAATCTAAAAAATTTGAAAATTTGGACTTCTTAGCCGGTTTATATGTGTTTATACGAGAAAAAAAGCATTTTAATTCAATGCACCCGGCTATGGAATGAAATCTAAATATTGAAAATTTCGACTGTCTTTGCCGAATTATGTGTGTATATACGTGTAAAAAATGCATGTTCATTCAATCCACCCGGCAATGGAACGAAATCTAAAAAATTTGAAAATTTGGACTTCTTAGCCGGTTTATATGTTTTATACGAGAAAAAAAGCATTTGAATTCAAAAGCACACGGCTATGGACCGAAATCTAAAAATTTTGAAAATTTGCACTTCCTAGCCGGTTTGTACGTGTTTATACGTGAAAAAAAAGCATTGAATTCAATGCACCCGGCTATGGAACGAAATCTAAAATATTGTAAATTTCGACTTCTTTGCCGGTTTTGTGTGTATATACGTGTAAAAATGCATGTTCATTTCAATCCACCCGGCAATGGAACGAAATCTAAAAATTTGAAAATTTGGACTTCTTAGTCGGTTTATATGTGTTTATATGAGAAAAAAAGAATTGAATTCAAAGCACCCGGCTATGGAACGAAATCTAAAAATTTCAAAATTTCGACTTCTTTGCCGGTTTATGTGTGTATAAACGTGTAAAAATGTATGTTCATTAAATCCACCCGGCAATGGAACGAAATCTAAAAATTTGAAAATTTGTACTTCTTAGTCGGTTTATATGTGTTTATACGAGAAAAAAAGCATTTGAATTCAAAGCACACGGCTATGGAACGAAATCTAAAAATTTGAAACTTTGCACTTCCTAGCCGGTTTGTACGTGTTTATACGTGAAAAAAAGCATTTGAATTCAAAGCACCCGGCTATGGAACGAAATCTAAAAATGTGAAAATTTGGACTTCTTAGACGGTTTGTACGTGTTATACGTGAAAAAAAGCATTTGAATTCAAAACACCCAGCTATGGAACAAAAATAAAAATTTGAAAATTTCGACTTCTTTGCCGGTTTATGTGTGTATAAACGTGTAAAAATGTATGTTCATTAAATCCACCCGGCAATGGAACGAAATCTAAAAATTTGAAAATTTGTACTTCTTAGTCGGTTTATATGTGTTTATAGAAAAAAAGAATTTGAATTCAAAGCACCCGGCTATGGAACGAAATCTAAAAATTTGAAAATTGGACTTCTTAGCCGGTTACATGTGTTTATACGAGAAAAAAAGCATTTGAATTCAAAGCACCCAGCTATGGAACAAAACTAAAAATTTGAAAATTTCGACTTCTTTGCCGGTTTATGTGTGTATAAACGTGTAAAAATGTATGTTCATTAAATCTACCCGGCAATGGAACGAAATCTAAAAATTTGAAAATTTGTACTTCTTAGTCGGTTTATATGTGTTTATATGAGAAAAAAAGAATTTGAATTCAAAGCACCCGGCTATGGAACGAAATCTAAAAATTTGAAAATTTGGACTTCTTAGCCGGTTTACATGTGTTTATACGAGAAAAAAAGCATTTGAATTCAAAGCACCCGGCTATGGAACGAAATCTAAAAATTTCAAAATTTCGACTTCTTTGCCGGTTTATGTGTATAAACGTGTAAAAATGTATGTTCATTAATCCACCCGGCAATGGAACGAAATCTAAAAATTTGAAAATTTGTACTTCTTAGTCGGTTTATATGTGTTTATACGAGAAAAAAAGCATTTGAATTCAAAGCACACGGCTATGGAACGAAATCTAAAAATTTGAAACTTTGCACTTCCTAGCCGGTTTGTACGTGTTTATACGTGAAAAAAAGCATTTGAATTCAAGCACCCGGCTATGGAACGAAATCTAAAAATGTGAAAATTTGGACTTCTTAGACGGTTTGTACGTGTTTATACGTGAAAAAAAGCATTTGAATTCAAAGCACCCGGCTATGGAACGAAATCTAAAAATGTGAAAATTTGGACTTCTTAGACGGTTTGTACGTGTTTATACGTGAAAAAAAGCATTTGAATTCAAAGCACCCGGCTATGGAACGAACTCTAAAAATTTCAAAATTTCGACTTCTTTGCCGGTTTATGTGTGTATAAACGTTGTAAAATGTATGTTCATTAAATACACCCGGCAATGGAACGAAAATCTAAAAAGTTTGAAATTTGGACTTCTTAGCGGTTTATATGTGTTTATACGAGAAAAAAAAAGCATTTGAATTCAAAGCACACGGCTATGGAACGAAATCTAAAAATTGAAAATTTGCACTTCCTAGCCGGTTTGTACGTGTTTATACGTGAAAAAAAGCATTTGAATTCAAAGCACCCAGCTATGGAACAAACTAAAAATTTTGAAAATTTCGACTTCTTTGCCGGTTTATGTGTGTATAAACGTGTAAAAATGTACTGTTCATTAAATCCACCCGGCAATGGAACGAAATCTAAAAAGTTGAAAATTTGGACTTATTAGCCGGTTTATATGTGTTTATACGAGAAAAAAGCATTTGAATTCAAAGCACACGGCTAGGGAACGAAATCTAAAAATTTGAAAATTTGCACTTCCTAGCCGGTTTGTACGTGTTTATACGTGAAAAAAAGCAATTGAATTCAAAGCACCCAGCTATGGAACAAAACTAAAAATTTGAAAATTTCGACTTCTTTGGCGGTTTATGTGTGTATAAACGTGTAAAAATGTATGTTCATTAAATCTACCCGGCAATGGAACGAAATCTAAAAATTTGAAAATTTACTTCTTAGTCGGTTTATATGTGTTTATATGAGAAAAAAAGAATTTGAATTCAAAGCACCCGGCTATGGAACGAAATCTAAAAATTTCAAAATTTCGACTTCTTTGCCGGTTTAGTGTGTATAAACGTGTAAAAATGTATGTTCATTAAATCCACCGGCAATGGAACGAAATCTAAAAATTTGAAAATTTGTACTCTTAGTCGGTTATATGTGTTTATATGAGAAAAAAAGAATTGAATTCAAAGCACCCGGCTATGGAACGAAATCTAAAAATTTGAAAATTTGGACTTCTTAGCCGGTTACATGTGTTTATACGAGAAAAAAAGCATTTGAATTCAAAGCACCCAGCTATGGAACAAAACTAAAAATTTGAAAATTTCGACTTCTTTGCCGGTTTATGTGTGTATAAACGTGTAAAAATGTATGTTCATTAAATCTACCCGGCAATGGAACGAAATCTAAAAATTTGAAAATTTGTACTTCTTAGTCGGTTTATATGTGTTTATATGAGAAAAAAAGAATTTGAATTCAAAGCACCCGGCTATGGAACGAAATCTAAAAATTTGAAAATTTGGACTTCTTAGCCGGTTTACATGTGTTTATACGAGAAAAAAAGCATTTGAATTCAAAGCACCCGGCTATGGAACGAAATCTAAAAATTTCAAAATTTCGACTTCTTTGCCGGTTTATGTGTGTATAAACGTGTAAAAATGTATGTTCATTAAATCCACCCGGCAATGGAACGAAATCTAAAAATTTGAAAATTGTACTTCTTAGTCGGTTTATATGTGTTTATACGAGAAAAAAAGCATTTGAATTCAAAGCACACGGCTATGGAACGAAATCTAAAAATTTGAAACTTTGCACTTCCTAGCCGGTTGTACGTGTTATACGTGAAAAAAAGCATTTGAATTCAAAGCACCCGGCTATGGAACGAAATCTAAAAATGTGAAAATTTGGACTTCTTAGACGGTTTGTACGTGTTTATACGTGAAAAAAAGCATTTGAATTCAAAGCACCGGCTATGGAACGAAATCTAAAAATGTGAAAATTTGGACTTCTTAGACGGTTTGTACGTGTTTATACGTGAAAAAAAGCATTTGAATTCAAGCACCCGGCTATGGAACGAAATCTAAAAATTTCAAAATTTCGACTTCTTTGCCGGTTTATGTGTGTATAAACGTGTAAAAATGTATGTTCATTAAATCCACCCGGCAATGGAATGAAATCTAAAAAGTTGAAAATTTGGACTTCTTAGCCGGTTTATATGTGTTTATACGAGAAAAAAAGCATTGAATTCAAAGCACACGGCTATGGAACGAAATCTAAAAATTTGAAAATTTGCACTTCCTAGCCGGTTTGTACGTGTTTATACGTGAAAAAAAGCATTTGAATTCAAAGCACCCAGCTATGGAACAAAACTAAAAATTTGAAAATTTCGACTTCTTTGCCGGTTTATGTGTGTATAAACGTGTAAAAATGTATGTTCATTAATCTACCCGGCAATGGAACGAAATCTAAAAAGTTGAAAATTTGGACTTATTAGCCGGTTTATATGTGTTTATACGAGAAAAAAAGCATTTGAATTCAAAGCACACGGCTATGGAACGAAATCTAAAAATTTGAAAATTTGCACTTCCTAGCCGGTTGTACGTGTTATACGTGAAAAAAAGCAATTGAATTCAAAGCACCCAGCTATGGAACAAAACTAAAAATTTGAAAATTTCGACTTCTTTGGCGGTTTATGTGTGTATAAACGTGTAAAAATGTATGTTCATTAAATCTACCCGGCAATGGCACTAAATCTAAAAATTTGAAATTTGTACTTCTTACGGTTTATATGTTATATGAGAAAAAAAGAATTGAATTAAAGCACCCGGCTATGGAACGAATCTAAAAATTTGCAAATTTGGACTTTCTTAGCCGGTTTAAATGTGTTTATACGAGAAAAAAAGCATTGAATTTCAAAGCACCCGGCTATGAACGAAATCTAAAAATTCAAAATTTCGACTTCTTTGCCGGTTTATGTGTGTATAAACGTGTAAAATGTATGTTCATTAAATCCACCGGCCAATGGATACGATAATCTAAAATTGAAAAATTTGTACTCTTAGTCGCGTTTATATGTGTTTATACGAGAAAAAAAGCATTGAATTCAAGCAAACGGCTATGGAACGAAATCTAAAAATTTGAATTTGACACTTCTTAGCCGTTTGTACGTGTTTATACGTGAAAAAAGCATTTGAATTCAAAGCACCCGGCTATGGAACGAAATCTAAAATGTGAAAATTGGACTTCTTATCGGTTTGTACGTGTTATACGTGAAAAAAGCATTTGCCCAATTCAAAACACCCAGCTATGGAACAAAATAAAATTTGAAAATTTCGACTTCTTTGCCGGTTTATGTGTGTATAAACGTGTAAAAATGTATGTTCATTAAATCCACCCGGCAATGGAACGAAATCTAAAAATTTGAAAATTTGTACTTCTTAGTCGGTTTATATGTGTTTATATGAGAAAAAAAGAAATTGAATTCAAAGCACCCGGCTATGGAACGAAATCTAAAAATTTCAAAATTTCGACTTCTTTGCCGGTTTATGTGTATAAACGTGTAAAAATGTATGTTCATTAAATCCACCCGGCAATGGAATGAAATCTAAAAAGTTGAAAATTTGGACTTCTTAGCCGGTTTATATGTGTTTATACGAGAAAAAAAGCATTTGAATTCAAAGCACACGGCTATGGAACGAAATCTAAAAATTTGAAAATTTGCACTTCCTAGCCGGTTGTACGTGTTTATACGTGAAAAAAAGCATTTGAATTCAAAGCACCCAGCTATGGAACAAAACTAAAAATTTGAAAATTTCGACTTCTTTGCCGGTTTATGTGTGTATAAACGTGTAAAAATGTATGTTCATTAAATCTACCCGGCAATGGAACGAAATCTAAAAAGTTGAAAATTTGGACTTATTAGCCGGTTTATATGTGTTTATACGAGAAAAAAAGCATTTGAATTCAAAGCACACGGCTATGGAACGAAATCTAAAAATTTGAAAATTTGCACTTCCTAGCCGGTTTGTACGTGTTTATACGTGAAAAAAAGCAATTGAATTCAAAGCACCCAGCTATGGAACAAAACTAAAAATTTGAAAATTTCGACTTCTTTGGCGGTTTATGTGTGTATAAACGTGTAAAAATGTATGTTCATTAAATCTACCCGGCAATGGAACGAAATCTAAAAATTTGAAAATTTGTACTTCTTAGTCGGTTTATATGTGTTTATATGAGAAAAAAGAATTTGAATTCAAGCACCCGGCTATGGAACGAAATCTAAAAATTTCAAAATTTCGACTTCTTTGCCGGTTTATGTGTGTATAAACGTGTAAAATGTATGTTCATTAAATCCACCGGCAATGGAACGAAATCTAAAAATTTGAAAATTTGTACTTCTTAGTCTGTTTATATGTGTTTATACGAGAAAAAAAGCATTTGATTCAAAGCACACGGCTATGGAACGAAATCTAAAAATTTGAACTTTGCACTTCCTAGCCGGTTTGTACGTGTTTATACGTGAAAAAAAGCATTTGAATTCAAAGCACCCGGCTATGGAACGAAATCTAAAAATGTGAAAATTTGGACTTCTTAATCGGTTTGTACGTGTTTATACGTGAAAAAAAGCATTTGAATTCAAAACACCCAGCTATGGAACAAAAATAAAAATTTGAAAATTTCGACTTCTTTGCCGGTTTATGTGTGTATAACGTGTAAAAATGTATGTTCATTAAATCCACCCGGGCAATGGACGAATCTAAAATTTGAAATTTGTACTTCTTAGTCGGTTTATATGTGTTTATATGAGAAAAAAAAGAAATTGAATTCAAAGCACCCGGCTATGGAACGAAATCTAAAAATTTCAAAATTTCGACTTCTTTGCCGGTTTATGTGTGTATAAACGTGTAAAAATGTATGTTCATTAAATCCACCGGCAATGGAACGAAATCTAAAAAGTTGAAAATTTGGACTTCTTAGCCGGTTTATATGTTTATACGAGAAAAAAAGCATTTGAATTCAAAGCACACGGCTATGGAACGAAATCTAAAAATTTGAAAATTTGCACTTCCTAGCCGGTTTGTACGTGTTTATACGTGAAAAAAAGCATTTGAATTCAAAGCACCCAGCTATGGAACAAAACTAAAAATTTGAAAATTTCGACTTCTTTGCCGGTTTATGTGTGTATAAACGTGTAAAAATGTATGTTCATTAAATCTACCCGGCAATGGAACGAAATCTAAAAAGTTGAAAATTTGGACTTATTAGCCGGTTTATATGTGTTTATACGAGAAAAAAAGCATTTGAATTCAAAGCACACGGCTATGGAACGAAATCTAAAAATTTGAAAATTTGCACTTCCTAGCCGGTTTGTACGTGTTTATACGTGAAAAAAAGCAATGAATTCAAAGCACCCAGCTATGGAACAAAACTAAAAATTTGAAAATTTCGACTTCTTTGCGGTTTATGTGTGTATAAACGTGTAAAAATGTATGTTCATTAAATCTACCCGGCAATGGAACGAAATCTAAAATTTGAAAATTTGTACTTCTTAGTCGGTTTATATGTGTTTATATGAGAAAAAAGAATTTGAATTCAAAGCACCCGGCTATGGAACGAAATCTAAAAATTTCAAAATTTCGACTTCTTTGCCGGTTATGTGTGTATAAACGTGTAAAAATGTATGTTCATTAAATCCACCCGGCAATGGAACGAAATCTAAAAATTTGAAAATTTGTACTTCTTAGTCGGTTTATATGTGTTTATACGAGAAAAAAGCATTTGAATTCAAAGCACACGGCTATGGAACGAAATCTAAAAATTTGAAACTTTGCACTTCCTAGCCGGTTTGTACGTGTTATACGTGAAAAAAAGCATTTGAATTCAAAGCACCCGGCTATGGAACGAAATCTAAAAATGTGAAAATTTGGACTTCTTAGACGGTTTGTACGTGTTTATACGTGAAAAAAAGCATTTGAATTCAAAACACCCAGCTATGGAACAAAAATAAAAATTTGAAAATTTCGACTTCTTTGCCGGTTTATGTGTGTATAAACGTGTAAAAATGTATGTTCATTAAATCCACCCGGCAATGGAACGAAATCTAAAAATTTGAAAATTTGTACTTCTTAGTCGGTTTATATGTGTTTATATGAGAAAAAAAGAAATTGAATTCAAAGCACCCGGCTATGGAACGAAATCTAAAAATTTCAAAATTTCGACTTCTTTGCCGGTTTATGTGTGTATAAACGTGTAAAAATGTATGTTCATTAAATCCACCCGGCAATGGAACGAAATCTAAAAAGTTGAAAATTTGGACTTCTTAGCCGGTTTATATGTGTTTATACGAGAAAAAAAGCATTTGAATTCAAAGCACACGGCTATGGAACGAAATCTAAAAATTTGAAAATTTGCACTTCCTAGCCGGTTTGTACGTGTTTATACGTGAAAAAAAGCATTTGAATTCAAAGCACCCGGCTATGGAATGAAATCTAAAAATTTGAAAATTTCGACTTCTTTGCCGGTTTAGTGTGTATACGTGTAAAAATGCATGTTCATTCAATCCACCCGGCAATGGAACGAAATCTAAAAATTTGAAAATATGGACTTCTTAGCCAGTTTATACGTGTTTATACCAGAAAAAAAGCATTTGAATTCAAAGCACCCAGCTATGGAACACAACTAAAAATTTGAAAATTTCGACTTCTTTGCCGGTTTATGTGTGTATATACGTGTAAAAATGTATGTTCATTAAATCCACCCGGAAATGGAACGAAATCTAAAAATTTGAAAATTTGGACTTCTTAGCCGGTTTATATGTGTTTATACGAGAAAAAAAGCATTTTAATTCAAAGCACACGGCTATGGAAGAAAATCTAAAAATTTGAAAATTTGCACTTCCTAGCCGGTTTGTACGTGTTTATACGTGAAAAAAAAGCATTTGAATTCAATGCACCCGGCTATGGAATGCAATCTAAAAATTTGAAAATTTCGACTTCTTTGCCGAATTATGTGTGTATATACGTGTAAAAATGCATGTTCATTCATTCAATCCACCCGGCAATGGAACGAAATCTAAAAATTTGAAAATTTGGACTTCTTAGCCGGTTTATATGTGTTTATACGAGAAAAAAAGCATTTGAATTCAAAGCACCCAGCTATGGAACAAAACTAAAAATTTGAAAATTTCGACTTCTTTGCCGGTTTATGTGTGTATAAACGTGTAAAAATGTCTGTTCATTAAATCCACCCGGCAATGGAACGAAATCTAAAAATTTGAAAATTTGGACTTCTTAGCCAGTTTATATGTGTTTATACGAGAAAAAAAGCATTTGAATTCAAAGCACACGGCTATGGAAGAAAATCTAAAAATTTGAAAATTTGCACTTCCTAGCCGGTTTGTACGTGTTTATACGTGAAAAAAAAGCATTTGAATTCAATGCACCCGGCTATGGAATGCAATCTAAAAATTTGAAAATTTCGACTTCTTTGCCGAATTATGTGTGTATATACGTGTAAAAATGCATGTTCATTCATTCAATCCACCCGGCAATGGAACGAAATCTAAAAATTTGAAAATTTGGACTTCTTAGCCGGTTTATATGTGTTTATACGAGAAAAAAAGCATTTGAATTCAAAGCACCCAGCTATGGAACAAAACTAAAAATTTGAAAATTTCGACTTCTTTGCCGGTTTATGTGTGTATAAACGTGTAAAAATGTCTGTTCATTAAATCCACCGGCAATGGAACGAAATCTAAAAATTTGAAAATTTGGACTTCTTAGCCAGTTTATACGTGTTTATACCAGAAAAAAAGCATTTGAATTCAAAGCACACGGCTATGGAACGAAATCTAAAAAGTTGAAAATTTGCACTTCGTAGCCGGTTTGTACGTGTTTATACGTGAAAAAAAGCATTTGAATTCAAAGCACCCAGCTATGGAACAAAACTAAAAATTTGAAAATTTCGACTTCTTTGCCGGTTTATGTGTGTATATACGTGTAAAAATGTATGTTCATTAAATCCACCCGGCAATGGAACGAAATCTAAAAATTTGAAAATTTGGACTTCTTAGCCAGTTTATATGTGTTTATACGAGAAAAAAAGCATTTGAATTCAAAGCACACGGCTATGGAACGAAATCTAAAAATTTGAAAATTTGCACTTCCTAGCCGGTTTATATGTGTTATACGAGAAAAAAAGCATTTGAATTCAAAGCACACGGCTATGGAACGAAATCTAAAAATTTGAAAATTTGCACTTACTAGCCGGTTTGTACGTGTTTATACGTGAAAAAAAGCATTTGAATTCAAAGCACCCAGCTAGGAACAAAACTAAAAATTTGAAAATTTCGACTTCTTTGCCGGTTTTATGTGTGTATAAACGTGTAAAAATGTATGTTCATTAAATCTACCCGGCAATGGAACGAAATCTAAAAGTTGAAATTTGGACTTATTAGCCGGTTTATATGTGTTTATACGAGAAAAAAAGCATTTGAATTCAAAGCACACGGCTATGGAACGAAATCTAAAAATTTGAAAATTTGCACTTCCTAGCCGGTTTGTACGTGTTTATACGTGAAAAAAAGCAATTGAATTCAAAGCACCCAGCTATGGAACAAAACTAAAATTTGAAAATTTCGACTTCTTTGGCGGTTTATGTGTGTATAAACGTGTTAAAATGTATGTTCATTAAATCTACCCGGCAATGGAACGAAATCTAAAATTTGAAAAATTTGTACTTCTTAGTCGGTTTATATGTGTTTATATGAGAAAAAAGAATTTGAATTCAAAGCACCCGGCTATGGAACGAATCTAAAAATTTCAAAATTTCGACTTCTTTGCCGGTTTATGTGTGTATAAACGTGTAAAAATGTATGTTCATTAAATCCACCCGGCAATGGAACGAAATCTAAAAATTGAAAATTTGTACTTCTTAGTCGGTTTATATGTGTTTATACGACGAAAAAAGCATTTGAATTCAAAGCACACGGCTATGGAACGAAATCTAAAAATTTGAAAATTTGCACTTCCTAGCCGGTTTATATGTGTTATACGAGAAAAAAAGCATTTGAATTCAAAGCACACGGCTATGGAACGAAATCTAAAAATTTGAAAATTTGCACTTACTAGCCGGTTTGTACGTGTTTATACGTGAAAAAAAGCATTTGAATTCAAAGCACCCAGCTATGGAACAAAACTAAAAATTTGAAAATTTCGACTTCTTTGCCGGTTTATGTGTGTATAAACGTGTAAAAATGTATGTTCATTAAATCTACCCGGCAATGGAACGAAATCTAAAAAGTTGAAAATTTGGACTTCTTAGCCGGTTTATATGTGTTTATACGAGAAAAAAAGCATTTGAATTCAAAGCACACGGCTATGGAACGAAATCTAAAAATTTGAAAATTTGCACTTCCTAGCCGGTTTGTACGTGTTTATACGTGAAAAAAAGCAATTGAATTCAAAGCACCCAGCTATGGAACAAAACTAAAAATTTGAAAATTTCGACTTCTTTGCCGGTTTATGTGTGTATAACGTGTAAAAATGTATGTTCATTAAATCTACCCGGCAATGGAACGAAATCTAAAAAGTTGAAAATTTGGACTTCTTAGCCGGTTTGTACGTGTTTATACGTGAAAAAAAGCATTTGAATTCAAAACACCCAGCTATGGAACAAAAATAAAAATTTAAAATTTCGACTTCTTTGCCGGTTTATGTGTGTATAAACGTGTAAAAATGTATGTTCATTAATTCCACCCGGCAATGGAACGAAATCTAAAAATTTGAAAATTTGTACTTCTTAGTCGGTTATATGTGTTTATACGAGAAAAAAAGAATTTGAATTCAAAGCACCCGGCTATGGAACGAAATCTAAAAATTTCAAAATTTCGACTTCTTTGCCGGTTTATGTGTGTATAAACGTGTAAAAATGTATGTTCATTAAATCCACCCGGCAATGGAACGAAATCTAAAAAGTTGAAAATTTGGACTTCTTAGCCGGTTTAAATGTGTTTTATACGAGAAAAAAAGCATTGAATTCAAAGCACACGGCTATGGAACGAAATCTAAAAATTTGAAAATTTGCACTTCCTAGCCGGTTTGTACGTGTTTATACGTGAAAAAAAGCATTTGAATTCAAAGCACCCGGCTATGGAACGAAATCTAAAAATTTGAAAATTCGACTTCTTTGCCGAGTTTATGTGTGTATATACGTGTAAAAATGCATGTTCATATCAATCCACCCGGCAATGGAACGAAATCTAAAAATTTGAAAATTTGGACTTCTTAGCCAGTTTATACTGTGTTTATACCGAGAAAAAAAGCATTTGAATTCAAAGCACCCAGCTATGGCACCAAACTAAAAATTTGAAAATTTCGACTTCTTTGCGGTTTATGTGTGTATATACGTGTAAAAATGTATGTTCAATTAAAATCCACCGCAATGGAACGAAATCTAAAAATTTGAAAATTTGGACTTCTTAGCCGGTTTATATGTGTTTATACGAGAAAAAAAGCATTTGAATTCAAAGCACCCAGCTATGGAACAAAACTAAAATTTGAAAATTTCGACTTCTTTGCCGGTTTATGTGTGTATAAACGTGTAAAAATGTATGTTCATTAAATCTACCCGGCAATGGAACGAAATCTAAAAAGTTGAAAATTTGGACTTCTTAGCCGGTTTATATGTGTTTATACGAGAAAAAAGCATTTGAATTCAAAGCACACGGCTATGGAACGAAATCTAAAAATTTGAAAATTTGCACTTCCTAGCCGGTTTGTACGTGTTTATACGTGAAAAAAAGCAATTGAATTCAAAGCACCCAGCTATGGAACAAAACTAAAATTTGAAAATTTCGACTTCTTTGCCGGTTTATGTGTGTATAAACGTGTAAAAATGTATGTTCATTAAATCTACCCGGCAATGGAACGAAATCTAAAAGTTGAAAATTTGGACTTCTTAGCCGTTTGTACGTGTTTATACGTGAAAAAAAGCATTTGAATTCAAAACACCCAGCTATGGAACAAAAATAAAAATTTTAAAATTTCGACTTCTTTGCCGGTTTATGTGTGTATAAACGTGTAAAAATGTATGTTCATTAATTCCACCCGGCAATGGAACGAAATCTAAAAATTGAAAATTTGTACTTCTTAGTCGGTTTATATGTGTTTATACGAGAAAAAAAGAATTTGAATTCAAAGCACCCGGCTATGGAACGAAATCTAAAAATTTCAAATTTCGACTTCTTTGCCGGTTTATGTGTGTATAAACGTGTAAAAATGTATGTTCATTAAATCCACCCGGCAATGGAACGAAATCTAAAAAGTTGAAAATTTGGACTTCTTAGCCGGTTTTAAATGTGTTTATACGAGAAAAAAAGCATTTGAATTCAAAGCACACGGCTATGGAACGAATCTAAAAATTGAAAATTTGCACTTCCTAGCCGGTTTGTACGTGTTTATACGTGAAAAAAGCATTTGAATTCAAAGCACCCGGCTATGGAACGAAATCTAAAATTTGAAAATTTCGACTTCTTTGCCGGTTTATGTGTGTATATACGTGTAAAAATGCATGTTCATTCAATCCACCCGGCAATGGAACGAAATCTAAAAATTTGAAAATTTGGACTTCTTAGCCAGTTTATACGTGTTTATACCAGAAAAAAAGCATTTGAATTCAAAGCACCCAGCTATGGAACACAACTAAAAATTTGAAAATTTCGACTTCTTTGCCGGTTTATGTGTGTATATACGTGTAAAAATGTATGTTCATTAAAACCACCCGGAAATGGAACGAAATCTAAAAATTTGAAAATTTGGACTTCTTAGCCGGTTTATATGTGTTTATACGAGAAAAAAAGCATTTTAATTCAATGCACCCGGCTATGGAATGAAATCTAAATATTTGAAAATTTCGACTTCTTTGCCGAATTATGTGTGTATATACGTGTAAAAATGCATGTTCATTCAATCCACCCGGCAATGGAACGAAATCTAAAAATTTGAAAATTTGGACTTCTTAGCCGGTTTATATGTGTTTATACGAGAAAAAAAGCATTTGAATTCAAAGCACACGGCTATGGAACGAAATCTAAAAATTTGAAAATTTGCACTTCCTAGCCGGTTTGTACGTGTTTATACGTGAAAAAAAGCATTTGAATTCAATGCACCCGGCTATGGAACGAAATCTAAATATTTGAAAATTTCGACTTCTTTGCCGGTTTATGTGTGTATATACGTGTAAAAATGCATGTTCATTCAATCCACCCGGCAATGGAACGAAATCTAAAAATTTGAAAATTTGGACTTCTTAGCCAGTTTATACGTGTTTATACCAGAAAAAAAGCATTTGAATTCAAAGCACCCAGCTATGGAACACAACTAAAAATTTGAAAATTTCGACTTCTTTGCCGGTTTATGTGTGTATATACGTGTAAAAATGTATGTTCATTAAATCCACCCGGAAATGGAACGAAATCTAAAAATTTGAAAATTTGCACTTCCTAGCCGGTTTGTACGTGTTTATACGTGAAAAAAAGCATTTGAATGCAATGCACCCGGCTATGGAATGAAATCTAAATATTTGAAAATTTCGACTTCTTTGCCGAATTATGTGTGTATATACGTGTAAAAATGCATGTTCATTCAATCCACCCGGCAATGGAACGAAATCTAAAAATTTGAAAATTTGGACTTCTTAGCCGGTTTATATGTGTTTATACGAGAAAAAAAGCATTTGAATTCAAAGCACACGGCTATGGAACGAAATCTAAAAATTTGAAAATTTGCACTTCCTAGCCGGTTTGTACGTGTTTATACGTGAAAAAAAGCATTTGAATTCAATGCACCCGGCTATGGAACGAAATCTAAAAATTTGAAAATTTCGACTTCTTTGCCGGTTTATGTGTGTATATACGTGTAAAAATGCATGTCATTCAATCCACCCGGCAATGGAACGAAATCTAAAAATTTGAAAATTTGGACTTCTTAGCCAGTTTATACGTGTTTATACCAGAAAAAAGCATTTGAATTCAAAGCACCCAGCTATGGAACAAAACTAAAAATTTGAAAATTTCGAGTTCTTTGCCGGTTTATATGTGTATATACGTGTAAAAATGTATGTTCATTAAATCCACCCGGCAATGGAACGAAATCTAAAAATTTGAAAATTTGGACTTCTTAGCCAGTTTATATGTGTTTATACGAGAAAAAAGCATTTGAATTCAAAGCACACGGCTATGGAACGAAATCTAAAAAGTTGAAAATTTGCACTTCCTAGCCGGTTTGTACGTGTTTATACGTGAAAAAAGCATTTGAATTCAAAGCACCCAGCTATGGAACAAAACTAAAAATTTGAAAATTTCGACTTCTTTGCCGGTTTATGTGTGTATATACGTGTAAAAATGTATGTTCATTAAATCCACCCGGCAATGGAACGAAATCTAAAAATTTGAAAATTTGGACTTCTTAGCCAGTTTATATGTGTTTATACGAGAAAAAAAGCATTTGAATTCAAAGCACACGGCTATGGAACGAAATCTAAAAATTTGAAAATTTGCACTTCCTAGCCGGTTTATATGTGTTTATACGAGAAAAAAAGCATTTGAATTCAAAGCACACGGCTATGGAACGAAATCTAAAAATTTGAAAATTTGCACTTACTAGCCGGTTTGTACGTGTTTATACGTGAAAAAAAGCATTTGAATTCAATGCACCCGGCTATGGAATGAAATCTAAAAATTTGAAAATTTCGACTTCTTTGCCGGTTTATGTGTGTATATACGTGTAAAAATGCATGTTCATTCAATCCACCCGGCAATGGAACGAAATCTAAAAATTTGAAAATTTGGACTTCTTAGCCAGTTTATACGTGTTTATACCAGAAAAAAAGCATTTGAATTCAAAGCACCCGGCAATGGAACGAAATCTAAAAATGTGAAAATTTGGACTTCTTAGCTGGTTAATATGTGTTTATACGAGAAAAAATGCATTTGAATTCAAAGCACAAGGCTATGGAACGAAATCTAAAAATTTGAAAATTGGCACTTCCTAGCCGGTTTGTACCTGTTTATACGTGAAAAAAAGCATTTGAATTCAAAGCACCCAGCTATGGAGCAAAACTAAAAATTTGAAAATTTCGACTTCTTTGCCGGTTTATGTGTGTATAAACGTGTAAAAATGTATGTTCATTAAATCTACCCGGCAATGGAACGAAAACTAAAAATTTGAAAATTTGGACTTCTTAGCCAGTTTATACGTGCTTATACCAGAAAAAAAGCATTTGAATTCAAAGCACCCAGCTATGGAACAAAACTAAAAATTTGAAAATTTCGAGTTCTTTGCCGGTTTATGTGTGTATATACGTGTAAAAATGTATGTTCATTAAATCCACCCGGCAATGGAACGAAATCTAAAAATTTGAAAATTTGGACTTCTTAGCCGGTTTATATGTGTTTATACGAGAAAAAAGCATTTTAATTCAAAGCACACGGCTATGGAACAAAATCTAAAAATTTGAAAATTTGCACTTCCTAGCCGGTTTGTACGTGTTTATACGTGGAAAAAAAGCATTTGAATTCAATGCACCGGCTATGGAATGAAATCTAAAAATTTGAAATTTCGACTTCTTTGCCGCATTATGTGGTATTACGTGTAAAATGCATGTTCCTCAATCCACCCGGCACTGGAACGAAATCTAAACAATTTGAAAATTTGGACTTATTAGCCGGTTTATATTGTTTATACGAGAAAAAAAGCATTTGATTCAAAGCACACGGCTATGGAACGAAATCTAAAAATCTGAAACTTTGCACTTCCTAGCCGGTTTGTACGTGTTTATACGTGAAAAAAATTGAATTTAAGCATCGGCTATGCTTAGCCGGTTTATATGTGTTTATACGAGAAAAAAAGCATTTGAATTCAAAGCACACGGCTATGGAACGAAATCTAAAAATCTGAAAATTTGCACTTCCTAGCCGGTTTGTACGTGTTTATACGTGAAAAAAAGCATTTGAATTCAAAGCACCCGGCTATGGAACGAAATCTAAAAATTTGAAAATTTCGACTTCTTTGCCGGTTTATGTGTGTATATACGTGTAAAAATGCATGTTCATTCAATCCACCCGGCAATGGAACGAAATCTAAAAATTTGAAAATTTGGACTTCTTAGCCAGTTTATATGTGTTTATACGAGAAAAAAAGCATTTGAATTCAAAGCACCCGGCAATGGAACGAAATCTAAAAATGTGAAAATTTGGACTTCTTAGCTGGTTAATATGTGTTTATACGAGAAAAAATGCATTTGAATTCAAAGCACAAGGCTATGGAACGAAATCTAAAAATTTGAAAATTGGCACTTCCTAGCCGGTTTGTACGTGTTTATACGTGAAAAAAAGCATTTGAATTCAAAGCACCCGGCTATGGAACGAAATCTAAAAATTTGAAAATTTCGACTTCTTTGCCGAATTATGTGTGTATATACGTGTAAAAATGCATGTTCATTCAATCCACCCGGCAATGGAACGAAATCTAAAAATTTGAAAATTTGGACTTCTTAGCCAGTTTATATGTGTTTATACGAGAAAATGCATTTGAATTCAAAGCACCCAGCTATGGAACAAAACTAAAAATTTGAAAATTTCGACTTCTTTGCCGGTCTATGTGTGTATAAACGTGTAAAAATGTATGTTCATTAAATCCACCCGGCAATGGAACGAAATCTAAAGATTTGAAAATTTGTTCTTCTTAGCCGGTTTGTACGTGTTTATACGTGAAAAAAAGCATTTGAATTCAATGCACCCGGCTATGGAACAAAACTAAAAATTTGAAAATTTCGACTTCTTTGCCGGTTTATGTGTGTATAAACGTGTAAAAATGTATGTTCATTAAAACCACCCAACAATGGAACGAAATCTAAAAAGTTGAAAATTTGGACTTCTTAGCCGGTTTATATGTGTTTATACGAGAAAAAAAGCATTTGAATTCAAAGCACCCGGCTATGGAACGAAATCTAAAAATGTGAAAATTTGGACTTCTTAGCCGGTTAATATGTGTTTATACGAGAAAAAATGCATTTGAATTCAAAGCACCCGGCTATAGAACGAAATCTAAAAATTTCAAAATTTGGACTTCTTAGCCGCTTTATATGTGTTTATACGTGAAAAAAAGCATTTGAATTCAAAGCCCCCGGCTATGGAACGAAATCTAAAAATTTGAAAATTTGGACTTCTTAGCCGGTTAATATGTGTTTATACGAGAAAAAAAGCATTTGAATTCAAAGCACCCGGCTTTGGAACGAAATCTAAAAATTTGAAAATTTGGACTTCCTAGTCGGTTTGTACGTGTTTATACGTGAAAAAAAGCATGTGAATTCAAAGCACCCGGCTATAGAACGAAATCTAAAAATTTCAAAATTTGGACTTCTTAGCCGCTCTATATGTGTTTATACGTGAAAAAAAGCATTTGAATTCAAAGCACCCGCCTATGGAACGAAATCTAAAAATTTGAAAATTTGTACTTCTTAGCCGGTTAATATGTGTTTATACAAGAAAAAAAGCATTTGAATTCAAAGCACCCGGCTATGGAACGAAATCTAAAAATTTCAAAATTTGGACTTCTTAGCCGGTTTAAATGTGTTTATACGAGAAAAAAGAATTTGAATTCAAAACACCCGGCTATGGAACGAAATCTAAAAATGTGAAAATTTGGACTTCTTAGCCGGTTAATATGTGTTTATACGAGAAAAAAAGCATTTGAATTCAAAGCACCCGGCTATGGAACGAAATCTAAAAATTTGAAAATTACGACTTCTTTACCGGTTTATGTGTGTATATACGTGTAAAAATGCTTGTTAATTCAATCCACCCGGCAATGGAACGAAATCTTAAAATTTGAAAATTTCGTCTTCATAGCCGGTTTATGCGTGTATATACGTGTAATATTGCATGTTAACTCAATCCAACCGGCAACGGAACGAAATCTAAAAATTTGAAAATTGTGCATTCTTTGCCTGTTTATGTGTGAATATACATGTAAAAATGCATGTTAATTCAATCCACCCGCCAAAGGAACGTAACCTAAAAATTTGAAAATTTGGACTTCTTAGCCGGTTTATGTGTGCATATACGTGAAAAAATATTTGTATTCAAAGCACCCGGCTATGGAACGAAATCTAAAAATTTGAAAATTTGCACTTCCTAGCCGGTTTGTACGTGTTTATACGTGAAAAAAAGCATTTGAATTCAAAGCACCCAGCTATGGAACGAAATCTAAAAATTTGAAAATTACGACTTCTTTACCGGTTTATGTGTGTATATACGTGTAAAAATGCTTGTTAATTCAATCCACCCGGCAATGGAACGAAATCTTAAAATTTGAAAATTTCGTCTTCATAGCCGGTTTATGCGTGTATATACGTGTAATATTGCATGTTAACTCAATCCAACCGGCAACGGAACGAAATCTAAAAATTTGAAAAATTGTGCATTCTTTGCCTGTTTATGTGTGAATATACATGTAAAAATGCATGTTAATTCAATCCACCCGCCAAAGGAACGTAACCTAAAAATTTGAAAATTTGGAACTTCTTAGCCGGTTTATGTGTGCATATACGGTGAAAAAAATATTTGTATTCAAAGCACCCGGCTATGGAACGAAATCTAAAATTTGAAATTTGCACTTCCTAGCCGGTTTGTACGTGTTATACGTGAAAAAAAGCATTTGAATTCAAAGCACCCAGCTATGGAACAAAACTAAAAATTTGAAAATTTCGACTTCTTTGCCGGTTTATGTGTGTATAAACGTGTAAAAATGTATGTTCATTAAAACCACCCAACAATGGAACGAAATCTAAAAAGTTGAAAATTTGGACTTCTTAGCCGGTTTATATGTGTTTATACGAGAAAAAAAGCATTTGAATTCAAAGCACCCGGCTATGGAACGAAATCTAAAAATTTGAAAATTTCGACTTCTTTGCCGAATTATGTGTGTATATACGTGTAAAAATGCATGTTCATTCAATCCACCCGGCAATGGAACGAAATCTAAAAATTTGAAAATTTGGACTTCTTAGCCGGTTTATATGTGTTTATACGAGAAAAAAAGCATTTGAATTCAAAGCACACGGCTATGGAACGAAATCTAAAAATTTGAAAATTTGCACTTCCTAGCCGGTTTGTACGTGTTTATACGTGAAAAAAAGCATTTGAATTCAAAGCACCCGGCTATGGAACGAAATCTAAAAATTTGAAAATTTCGACTTCTTTGCCGGTTTATGTGTGTATATACGTGTAAAAATGCATGTTCATTCAATCCACCCGGCAATGGAACGAAATCTAAAAATTTGAAAATTTGGACTTCTTAGCCAGTTTATATGTGTTTATACGAGAAAAAAGCATTTGAATTCAAAGCACCCGGCAATGGAACGAAATCTAAAATGTGAAAATTGGACTTCTTAGCTGGTTAATATGTGTTTATACGAGAAAAAAATGCATTTGAATTCAAAGCACAAGGCTATGGAACGAAATCTAAAATTTGAAAATTGGCACTTCCTAGCCGGTTTTGTACGTGTTTATACGTGAAAAAAAGCATTTGATTCAAAGCACCCGTCTATGAACGAAATCTAAAAATTTGAAAATTTCGACTTCTTTGCCGAATTATGTGTGTATATACGTGTACAATGCATGTTCATTTGAATTCAAAGCACAAGGCTATGGAACGAAATCTAAAAATTTGAAAATTGGCACTTCCTAGCCGGTTTGTACGTGTTTATACGTGAAAAAAGCATTTGAATTCAAAGCACCCGGCTATGGAACGAAATCTAAAAATTTGAAAATTTCGACTTCTTTGCCGAATTATGTGTGTATATACGTGTAAAAATGCATGTTCATTCAATCCACCCGGCAATGGAACGAAATCTAAAAATTTGAAAATTTGGACTTTTAGCCAGTTTATATGTGTTTATACGAGAAAATGCATTTGAATTCAAAGCACCCAGCTATGGAACAAAACTAAAAATTTGAAAATTTCGACTTCTTTGCCGGTCTATTTGTGTATAAACGTGTAAAAATGTATGTTCATTAAATCCACCCGGCAATGGAACGAAATCTAAAGATTTGAAATTTGTTCTTCTTAGCCGGTTTGTACGTGTTTATACGTGAAAAAAGCATTTGAATTCAATGCACCCGGCTATGGAACAAAACTAAAAATTTGAAAATTTCGACTTCTTTGCCGGTTTATGTGTGTATAAACGTGTAAAAATGTATGTTCATTAAAACCACCCAACAATGGAACGAAATCTAAAAAGTTGAAAATTTGGACTTCTTAGCCGGTTTATATGTGTTTATACGAGAAAAAAAGCATTTGAATTCAAAGCACCCGGCTATGGAACGAAATCTAAAAATGTGAAAATTTGGACTTCTTAGCCGGTTAATATGTGTTTATACGAGAAAAAATGCATTTGAATTCAAAGCACCCGGCTATAGAACGAAATCTAAAAATTTCAAAATTTGGACTTCTTAGCCGCTTTATATGTGTTTATACGTGAAAAAAAGCATTTGAATTCAAAGCCCCCGGCTATGGAACGAAATCTAAAAATTTGAAAATTTGGACTTCTTAGCCGGTTAATATGTGTTTATACGAGAAAAAAAGCATTTGAATTCAAAGCACCCGGCTTTGGAACGAAATCTAAAAATTTGAAAATTTGGACTTCCTAGTCGGTTTGTACGTGTTTATACGTGAAAAAAAGCATGTGAATTCAAAGCACCCGGCTATAGAACGAAATCTAAAAATTTCAAAATTTGGACTTCTTAGCCGCTCTATATGTGTTTATACGTGAAAAAAAGCATTTGAATTCAAAGCACCCGCCTATGGAACGAAATCTAAAAATTTGAAAATTTGTACTTCTTAGCCGGTTAATATGTGTTTATACAAGAAAAAAAGCATTTGAATTCAAAGCACCCGGCTATGGAACGAAATCTAAAAATTTCAAAATTTGGACTTCTTAGCCGGTTTAAATGTGTTTATACGAGAAAAAAAGAATTTGAATTCAAAACACCCGGCTATGGAACGAAATCTAAAAATGTGAAAATTTGGACTTCTTAGCCGGTTAATATGTGTTTATACGAGAAAAAAAGCATTTGAATTCAAAGCACCCGGCTATGGAACGAAATCTAAAAATTTGAAAATTACGACTTCTTTACCGGTTTATGTGTGTATATACGTGTAAAAATGCTTGTTAATTCAATCCACCCGGCAATGGAACGAAATCTTAAAATTTGAAAATTTCGTCTTCATAGCCGGTTTATGCGTGTATATACGTGTAATATTGCATGTTAACTCAATCCAACCGGCAACGGAACGAAATCTAAAAATTTGAAAATTGTGCATTCTTTGCCTGTTTATGTGTGAATATACATGTAAAAATGCATGTTAATTCAATCCACCCGGCAAAAGAACGTAACCTAAAAATTTGAAAATTTGGACTTCTTAGCCGGTTTATGTGTGCATATACGTGAAAAAAATATTTGTATTCAAAGCACCCGGCTATGGAACGAAATCTAAAAATTTGAAAATTTGCACTTCCTAGCCGGTTTGTACGTGTTTATACGTGAAAAAAAGCATTTGAATTCAAAGCACCCAGCTATGGAACAAAACTAAAAATTTGAAAATTTCGACTTCTTTGCCGGTTTATGTGTGTATAAACGTGTAAAAATGTATGTTCATTAAAACCACCCAACAATGGAACGAAATCTAAAAAGTTGAAAATTTGGACTTCTTAGCCGGTTTATATGTGTTTATACGAGAAAAAAAGCATTTGAATTCAAAGCACCCGGCTATGGAACGAAATCTAAAAATGTGAAAATTTGGACTTCTTAGCCGGTTAATATGTGTTTATACGAGAAAAAATGCATTTGAATTCAAAGCACACGGCTATGGAACGAAATCTAAAAATTTGAAAATTGGCACTTCCTAGCCGGTTTGTACCTGTTTATACGTGAAAAAAAGCATTTGAATTCAAAGCACCCAGCTATGGAACAAAACTAAAAATTTGAAAATTTCGACTTCTTTGCCGGTTTATGTGTGTATAAACGTGTAAAAATGTATGTTCATTAAATCTACCCGGCAATGGAACGAAATCTAAAAAGTTGAAAATTTGGACTTCTCAGCCGGTTTATATGTGTTTATACGAGAAAAAAAGCATTTGAATTCAAAGCACACGGCTATGGAACGAAACCTAAAAATTTGAAAATTTGCACTTCCTAGCCGGTCTGTACGTGTTTATATGTGAAAAAAAACATTTGAATTCAAAGCACCCGGCTATGGAACGAAATCTAAAAATTTGAAAATTTCGACTTCTTTGCCGGTTTATGTGTGTATATACGTGTAAAAATGCATGTTCATTAAATCCACCCGGCAATGGAACGAAATTTAAAAATTTGAAAATTTGGACTTCTTAGCCGGTTTATATGTGTTTATACGAGAAAAAAGCTTTTGAATTCAAAGCACACGGCTATGGAACGAAATCTAAAAATTTGAAAATTTCGAATTCTTTGCCGGTTTATGTGTGTATATACGTGTAAAAATGCATGTTCATTCAATCCACCCGGCAATGGAACGAAAACTAAAAATTTGAAAATTTGGACTTCTTAGCCGGTTTGTACGTGTTTATACGTGAAAAAAAGCATTTGAATTCAAAACACCCAGCTATGGAACAAAAATAAAAATTTGAATATTTCGACTTCTTTGCCGGTTTATGTGTGTATAAACGTGTAAAAATGTATGTTCATTAAATCCACCCGGCAATGGAACGAAATCTAAAAATTTGAAAATTTGTACTTCTTAGTCGGTTTATATGTGTTTATACGAGAAAAAAAGCATTTGAATTCAAAGCACACGGCTATGGAACCAAATCTAAAAATTTGAAAATTTGCACTTCCTAGCCGGTTTGTACGTGTTTATACGTGAAAAAAAGGATTTGAATTCAAAACACCCAGCTATGGAACAAAAATAAAATTTTGAAAATTTCGACTTCTTTGCCGGTTTATGTGTGTATAAACGTGTAAAAATGTATGTTCATTAAATCCACCCGGAATGGAACGAAATCTAAAAATTTGAAAATTTGTACTTCTTAGTCGGTTTATATGTGTTTATACGAGAAAAAAAGAATTTGAATTCAAAGCACCCGGCTATGGAACGAAATCTAAAAATTTCAAAATTTCGAATTTGCCGGTTTATGTGTGTATAAACGTGTAAAAATGTATGTTCATTAAATCCACCCGGCAATGGAACGAAATCTAAAAAGTTGAAAATTTGGACTTCTTAGCCGGTTTGTACGTGTTTATACGTGAAAAAAAGCATTTGATTTCAAAGCACCCGGCTATGGAACGAAATCTAAAAATGTGAAAATTTGGACTTCTTAGCCGGTTTGTACGTGTTTATACGTGAAAAAAAGCATTTGAATTCAAAACACCCAGCTATGGAACAATAATAAAAATTTGAAAATTTCGACTTCTTTGCCGGTTTATGTGTGTATAAACGTGTAAAAATGTATGTTCATTAAATCCACCCGGCAATGGAACGAAATCTAAAAATTTGAAAATTTGTACTTCTTAGTCGGTTTATATGTGTTTATACGAGAAAAAAAGAATTTGAATTCAAAGCACCCGGCTATGGAACGAAATCTAAAAATTTCAAAATTTCGACTTCTTTGCCGGTTTATGTGTGTATAAACGTGTAAAAATGTATGTTCATTAAATCCACCCGGCAATGGAACGAAATCTAAAAAGTTGAAAATTTGGACTTCTTAGCCGGTTTATATGTGTTTATACGAGAAAAAAAGCATTTGAATTCAAAGCACCCAGCTATGGAACAAAAATAAAAATTTTAAAATTTCGACTTCTTTGCCGGTTTATGTGTGTATAAACGTGTAAAAATGTATGTTCATTAAATCCACCCGGCAATGGAACGAAATCTAAAAATTTGAACATTTGTACTTCTTAGTCGGTTTATATGTGTTTATACGAGAAAAAAAGCATTTGAATTCAAAGCACACGGCTATGGAACGAAATCTAAAAATTTGAAAATTTGCACTTCCTAGCCGGTTTGTACGTGTTTATACGTGAAAAAAAGGATTTGAATTCAAAGCACCCAGCTATGGAACAAAACTAAAAATTTGAAAATTTCGACTTCTTTGCCGGTTTGTACGTGTTTATACGTGAAAAAAAGCATTTGAATTCAAAACACCCAGCTATGGAACAAAAATAAAAATTTGAATATTTCGACTTCTTTGCCGGTTTATGTGTGTATAAACGTGTAAAAATGTATGTTCATTAAATCCACCCGGCAATGGAACGAAATCTAAAAATTTGAACATTTGTACTTCTTAGTCGGTTTATATGTGTTTATACGAGAAAAAAAGCATTTGAATTCAAAGCACACGGCTATGGAACGAAATCTAAAAATTTGAAAATTTGCACTTCCTAGCCGGTTTGTACGTGTTTATACGTGAAAAAAAGGATTTGAATTCAAAGCACCCAGCTATGGAACAAAACTAAAAATTTGAAAATTTCGACTTCTTTGCCGGTTTATGTGTGTATAAATGTGTAAAAATGTATGTTCATTAAATCTACCCGGCAATGGAACGAAATCTAAAAAGTTGAAAATTTGGACTTCTTAGCCGGTTTATATGTGTTTATACGAGAAAAAAAGCATTTGAATTCAAAGCACACGGCTATGGAACGAAATCTAAAAATTTGAAAATTTGCACTTCCTAGCCGGTTTGTACGTGTTTATACGTGAAAAAAAGCATTTGAATTCAAAGCACCCAGCTATGGAACAAAACTAAAAATTTTAAAATTTCGACTTCTTTGCCGGTTTATGTGTGTATAAACGTGTAAAAATGCATGTTCATTCAATCCACCCGGCAATGGAACGAAATCTAAAAATTTGAAAATTTGGACTTCTTAGCCAGTTTATACGTGTTTATACCAGAAAAAAAGCATTTGAATTCAATTCACCTGCCTATGGAACGAAATCTAAAAATTTGAAAATTTGGCCTTCTTTGCCGGTTTATGTGTGTATATACATGTAAAATCATGTTAATGTAATCCACCTGGCAATGGAACGAATCTAAAAATTTAAAATTTGGTCTTCCTAGCCGGTTTATGTGTGTATAAACGTGTAAAAATGTATGTTCATTAATCCACCCGGCAATGGAACGATATCTACAAAGTTGAAAATTTGGACTTCTTAGCCGGTTAATATGTGTTTATACGAGAAAAAAAAGCATTTGTATTCAAAACACCCAGCTATGGAACAAAAATAAAAATTTGAAAATTTCGACTTCTTTGCCGGTTTATGTGTGTATAAACGGTAAAATTGTATGTTCATTAAATCCACCCGGCAAAGGAACGAAATCTAAAAATTTGAAAATTTGGACTTCTTAGTCGGTTTATATGTGTTTATACGAGAAAAATAGCATTTGAATTCAAAGCACACGGCTATGGAACGAAATCTAAAAATTTGAAAATTTACACTTCCTAGCCGGTTTGTACGTGTTTATACGTGAAAAAAAGCATTTGAATTCAAAGCACCCGGCTATGGAACGAAATCTAAAAATGTGAAAATTTGGACTTCTTATCGGTTTGTACGTGTTTATACGTGAAAAAAAGCATTTGAATTCAAAACACCCAGCTATGGAACAAAAATAAAAATTTGAAAATTTCGACTTCTTTGCCGGTTTATGTGTGTATAAACGTGTAAAAATGTATGTTCATTAAATCCACACGGCTATGGAACAAAATCTAAAAATTTGAAAATTTGCACTTCCTAGCCGGTTTGTACGTGTTTATACGTGAAAAAAAAGCATTTGAATTCAAAGCACACGGCTATGGAACGAAATCTAAAAATTTGAAAATTTGCACTTCCTAGCCGGTTTGTACGTGTTTATACGTGAAAAAAAGCATTTGAATTCAAAGCACCCGGCTATGGAACGAAATCTAAAAATGTGAAAATTTGGACTTCTTATCGGTTTGTACGTGTTTATACGTGAAAAAAAGCATTTGAATTCAAAACACCCAGCTATGGAACGAAATCTAAAAATTTCAAAATTTCGACTTTGCCGGTTTATGTGTGTATAAACGTGTAAAAATGTATGTTCATTAAATCCACCCGGCAATGGAACGAAATCTAAAAAGTTGAAAATTTGGACTTCTTAGCCGGTTTATATGTGTTTATACGAGAAAAAAAGCATTTGAATTCAAAGCACAACGGCTATGGAACGAAATCTAAAATTTAAAATTTGCACTTCCTAGCCGGTTTGTACGTGTTATACGTGAAAAAAAGCATTTGAATTCAAAGCACCCAGCTATGGAACAAACTAAAAATTTGAAAAATTTCGACTTCTTTGCCGGTTTATGTGTGTATAAACGTGTAAAAATGTATGTTCATTAATCTACCCGGCAATGGAACGAAATCTAAAAAGTTGAAAATTTGGACTTCTTAGCTGGTTTATATGTGTTTATACGAGAAAAAAAAGCATTTGAATTCAAAGCACACGGCTATGGAACAAAATCTAAAAATTTGAAAATTTGCACTTCCTAGCCGGTTTGTACGTGTTTATACGTGAAAAAAGCATTTGATTCAAAGCACCCGGCTATGGAACGAAATCTAAAAATGTGAAAATTTGGACTTCTTATCGGTTTGTACGTGTTATACGTGAAAAAAAAGCATTTGAATTCAAAACACCCAGCTATGGAACGAAATCTAAAAATTTCAAAATTTCGACTTTGCCGGTTTATGTGTGTATAAACGTGTAAAAATGCATGTTCATTCAATCCACCCGCAATGGAACGAAATCTAAAAATTTGAAAATTTGGACTTCTTAGCCAGTTTATACGTGTTTATACCAGAAAAAAAGCATTTGTATTCAATTCACCTGCCTATGGAACGAAATCTAAAAATTTGAAAATTTGGCCTTCTTTGCCGGTTTATGTGTGTATATACATGTAAAAATCATGTTAATGTAATCCACCTGGCAATGGAACGAAATCTAAAAATTTTAAAATTTGGTCTTCCTAGCCGGTTTATGTGTGTATAAACGTGTAAAAATGTATGTTCATTAAATCCACCCGGCAATGGAACGATATCTACAAAGTTGAAAATTTGGACTTCTTAGCCGGTTAATATGTGTTTATACGAGAAAAAAAGCATTTGTATTCAAAACACCCAGCTATGGAACAAAAATAAAAATTTGAAAATTTCGACTTCTTTGCCGGTTTATGGTGTATAAACGTGTAAAAATGTATGTTCATTAAATCCACCCGGCAATGGAACGAAATCTAAAGATTTGAAAATTTGGTCTTCTTAGTCCGGTTTATATGTGTTTATACGAGAAAAAAAGCATTTGAATTCAAAGCACCCGGCTATGGAACGAAATCTAAAAATGTCAAAATTTGGACTTCTTAGCCGGTTTATGTGTGCTATAAACGTGTAAAAATGCTATGTCATTCAATCCACCCGGCAATGGAACGAAATCTAAAAAGTTGAAAATTTGGAGTTCTTAGCCGGTTTATATGTGTTTATACGAGAAAAAAAGCATTTGAATTCAAAGCACACGCTATGGAACGAAATCTAAAAATTTGAAAATTTCGACTTCTTTGCCGGTTTATGTGTGTATAAACGTGTAAAAATGTATGTTCATTAAATCCCCCCGGCAATGGAACGAAATCTAAAAAGTTGAAAATTTGGACTTCTTAGCCGGTTTATATGTGTTTATACGAGAAAAAAAGCATTTGAATTCAAAGCACACGGCTATGGAACGAAATCTAAAAATTGAAAATTTGCACTTCCTAGCCGGTTTGTACGTGTTTATACGTGAAAAAAAGCATTTGAATTCAAAGCACCCGGCTATGGAACGAAATCTAAAAATGTGAAAATTTGGACTTCTTATCGGTTTGTACGTGTTTATACGTGAAAAAAAGCATTTGAATTCAAAACACCCAGCTATGGAACGAAATCTAAAAATTTCAAAATTTCGACTTTGCCGGTTTATGTGTGTATAACGTGTAAAAATGTATGTTCATTAAATCCACCCGGCAATGGAACGAAATCTAAAAAGTTGAAAATTTGGACTTCTTAGCCGGTTTATATGTGTTTATACGAGAAAAAAAGCATTTGAATTCAAAGCACACGGCTATGGAACGAAATCTAAAAATTTGAAAATTTGCACTTCCTAGCCGGTTTGTACGTGTTTATACGTGAAAAAAAGCATTTGAATTCAAAGCACCCAGCTATGAACAAAACTAAAAATTTGAAAATTTCGACTTCTTTGCCGGTTTATGTGTGTATAACGTGTAAAAATGTATGTTCATTAAATCTACCCGGCAATGGAACGAAATCTAAAAAGTTGAAAATTTGGACTTCTTAGCTGGTTTATATGTGTTTATACGAGAAAAAAAGCATTTGAATTCAAAGCACACGGCTATGGAACAAAATCTAAAAATTTGAAAATTTGCACTTCCTAGCCGGTTTGTACGTGTTTATACGTGAAAAAAGCATTTGAATTCAAAGCACCCGGCTATGGAACGAAATCTAAAAATGTGAAAATTTGGACTTCTTATCGGTTTGTACGTGTTTATACGTGAAAAAAAGCATTTGAATTCAAAACACCCAGCTATGGAACGAAATCTAAAAATTTCAAAATTTCGACTTTGCCGGTTTATGTGTGTATAAACGTGTAAAAATGTATGTTCATTAAATCCACCCGCAATGGAACGAAATCTAAAAAGTTGAAAATTTGGACTTCTAAGCCGGTTTATATGTGTTTTACGAGAAAAAAGCATTTGAATTCAAAGCACACGGCTATGGAACAAAATCTAAAAATTTGAAAATTTGCACTTCCTAGCCGGTTTGTACGTGTTTATACGTGAAAAAAAGCATTTGAATTCAAAGCACCCAGCTATGGAACGAAATCTAAAAATTTGAAAATTTCGACTTCTTTGCCGAATTATGTGTGTATATACGTGTAAAAATGCATGTTCATTCAATCCACCCGACAATGGAACGAAATCTAAAAATTTGAAAATTTGGACTTCTTAGCCAGTTTATATGTGTTTATACGAGAAAATGCATTTGAATTCAAAGCACCCAGCTATGGAACAAAACTAAAAATTTGAAAATTTCGACTGCTTTGCCGGTTTATGTGTGTATAAACGTGTAAAAATGTATGTTCATTAAATCCACCCGGCAATGGAACGAAATCTAAAGATTTGAAAATTTGGTCTTCTTAGCCGGTTTATATGTGTTTATACGATGAAAAAAAGCATTTGAATTCAAAGCACCCAGCTATGGAACGAAATCTAAAAATTTGAAAATTTGCGACTTCTTAGCCGGTTTTAGTGTGTTATAACGTGAAAAAATGCATGTTCATTCAAATCCACCCGGATATATGGACGAAATCTAAAAATTTGAAAATTTGGACTTCTTATCGGTTTATATGTGTTTATACGAGAAAAAAGCATTTGAATTCAAAGCACACCCGGCTATGGAACGAAATCTAAAAATTTCAAAATTTCGACTTTGCCGGTTTATGTGTGTATAACCGTGTAAAAATGTTATGTTTCATTAAATCCACCCGGCAATGGAACGAAATCAAAAAGTTGAAAATTTGGACTTCTTAGCCGGTTTATATGTGTTTATACGAGAAAAAAAAGCATTTGAATTCAAAGCACACGGCTATGGAACGAAATCTAAAAATTTGAAATTTGCACTTCCTAGCCGTTTGTACGTGTTTATACGTGAAAAAAAGCATTTGAATTCAAAGCACCCAGCTATGGAACAAAACTAAAAATTTGAAAATTTCGACTTCTTTGCCGGTTTATGTGTGTATAAACGTGTAAAAATGTATGTTCATTAAATCCACCCGGCAATGGAACGAAATCTAAAAAGTTGAAAATTTGGACTTCTTAGCCGGTTTATATGTGTTTATACGAGAAAAAAAGCATTTGAATTCAAAGCACACGGCTATGGAACGAAATCTAAAAATTTGAAAATTTGCACTTCCTAGCCGGTTTGTACGTGTTTATACGTGAAAAAAAGCATTTGAATTCAAAGCACCCAGCTATGGAACAAAAATAAAAATTTGAAAATTTCGACTTCTTTGCCGGTTTATGTGTGTATAAACGTGTAAAAATGTATGTTCATTAAATCCACCCGGCAATGGAACGAAATCTAAAAAGTTGAAAATTTGGACTTCTTAGCCGGTTTATATGTGTTTATACGAGAAAAAAAGCATTTGAATTCAAAACACCCAGCTATGGAACAAAAATAAAAATTTGAAAATTTCGACTTCTTTGCCGGTTTATGTGTATAAACGTGTAAAAATGTATGTTCATTAAATCCACCCGGCAATGGAACGAAATCTAAAAATTTGAAAATTTGGACTTCTTAGCCGGTTTATATGTGTTTATACGAGAAAAAAAGCATTTGAATTCAAAGCACCCGGCTATGGAACGAAATCTAAAAATTTCAAAATTTCGACTTCTTTGCCGGTTTATGTGTGTATAAACGTGTAAAAATGTATGTTCATTAAATCCACCCGGCAATGGAACGAAATCTAAAAAGTTGAAAATTTGGACTTCTTAGCCGGTTTATATGTGTTTATACGAGAAAAAAAGCATTTGAATTCAAAGCACACGGCTATGGAACGAAATCTAAAAATTGAAAATTTGCACTTCCTAGCCGGTTTGTACGTGTTTATACGTGAAAAAAAGCATTTGAATTCAAAGCACCCAGCTATGGAACAAAACTAAAAATGTGAAAATTTCGGACTTCTTTAGCCGGTTTATGTGTGTATATAAAAGGAAAAAATGCATGTTCATTCAATCCACCCGGCAATGGAACGAAATCTAAAATTTGAAAATTTGGAGTTCTTAGCGGTTTATATGTGTTTTACGAGAAAAAAAGCATTTGAATTCAAGCACACGGCTATGGAACGAAATCTAAAAATTTGAAAATTCGACTTCTTTGCGGTTTATGGTGTATAAACGTGTAAAAATGTATGTTCATTAAATCCACCCGGCAATGGAACGAAATCTAAAAAGTTGAAAATTTGGACTTCTTAGCCGGTTTATATGTGTTTATACGAGAAAAAAGCATTTGAATTCAAAGCACACGGCTTGGAACGAAATCTAAAAATTTGAAAAATTTGCACTTCCTAGCCGGTTGTACGTGTTCTACGTGAAAAAAGCCTTTGAATTCAAGCCCAGCTATGGAACCAAACTAAAAATTTTAAAATTTCGACTTCTTTGCCGGTTTATGTGTGTATAACGTGTAAAAATGCATGTTCATTCAATCCACCCGGCAATGGAACGAAATCTAAAAATTTGAAAATTTGGACTTCTTAGCCAGTTTATACGTGTTTATACCAGAAAAAAAGCATTTGTATTCAAAACACCCAGCTATGGAACGAAATCTAAAAATTTGAAAATTTGGCCTTCTTTGCCGGTTTATGTGTGTATATACATGTAAAAATCATGTTAATGTAATCCACCTGGCAATGGAACGAAATCTAAAAATTTAAAATTTGGTCTTCCTAGCCGGTTTATGTGTGTATAAACGTGTAAAAATGTATGTTCATTAAATCCACCCGGCAATGGAACGATATCTACAAAGTTGAAAATTTGGACTTCTTAGCCGGTTAATATGTGTTTATACGAGAAAAAAAGCATTTGTATTCAAAACACCCAGCTATGGAACAAAAATAAAAATTTGAAAATTTCGACTTCTTTGCCGGTTTATGTGTGTATAAACGTGTAAAAATGTATGTTCATTAAATCCACCCGGCAAAGGAACGAAATCTAAAAATTTGAAAATTTGGACTTCTTAGTCGGTTTATATGTGTTTATACGAGAAAAATAGCATTTGAATTCAAAGCACACGGCTATGGAACGAAATCTAAAAATTTGAAAATTTACACTTCCTAGCCGGTTTGTACGTGTTTATACGTGAAAAAAAGCATTTGAATTCAAAGCACCCGGCTATGGAACGAAATCTAAAAATGTGAAAATTTGGACTTCTTATCGGTTTGTACGTGTTTATACGTGAAAAAAAGCATTTGAATTCAAAACACCCAGCTATGGAACAAAAATAAAAATTTGAAAATTTCGACTTCTTTGCCGGTTTATGTGTGTATAAACGTGTAAAAATGTATGTTCATTAAATCCACACGGCTATGGAACAAAATCTAAAAATTTGAAAATTTGCACTTCCTAGCCGGTTTGTACGTGTTTATACGTGAAAAAAAAGCATTTGAATTCAATGCACCCGGCTATGGAACGAAATCTAAAAATTTCAAAATTTCGACTTTGCCGGTTTATGTGTGTATAAACGTGTAAAAATGTATGTTCATTAAATCCACCCGGCAATGGAACGAAATCTAAAAAGTTGAAAATTTGGACTTCTTAGCCGGTTTATATGTGTTTATACGAGAAAAAAAGCATTTGAATTCAAAGCACACGGCTATGGAACGAAATCTAAAAATTTGAAAATTTGCACTTCCTAGCCGGTTTGTACGTGTTTATACGTGAAAAAAAGCATTTGAATTCAAAGCACCCAGCTATGGAACAAAACTAAAAATTTGAAAATTTCGACTTCTTTGCCGGTTTATGTGTGTATAAACGTGTAAAAATGTATGTTCATTAAATCTACCCGGCAATGGAACGAAATCTAAAAAGTTGAAAATTTGGACTTCTTAGCTGGTTTATATGTGTTTATACGAGAAAAAAAGCATTTGAATTCAAAGCACACGGCTATGGAACAAAATCTAAAAATTTGAAAATTTGCACTTCCTAGCCGGTTTGTACGTGTTTATACGTGAAAAAAGCATTTGAATTCAAAGCACCCGGCTATGGAACGAAATCTAAAAATGTGAAAATTTGGACTTCTTAGCCGGTTTGTACGTGTTTATACGTGAAAAAAAGCATTTGAATTCAAAACACCCAGCTATGGAACAAAAATAAAAATTTGAAAATTTCGACTTCTTTGCCGGTTTATGTGTGTATAAACGTGTAAAAATGTATGTTCATTAAATCCACCCGGAAAGGAACGAAATCTAAAAATTTGAAAATTTGTACTTCTTAGTCGGTTTATATGTGTTTATACGAGAAAAAAAGAATTTGAATTCAAAGCACCCGGCTATGGAACGAAATCTAAAAATTTCAAAATTTCGACTTTGCCGGTTTATGTGTGTATAAACGTGTAAAAATGTATGTTCATTAAATCCACCCGGCAATGGAACGAAATCTAAAAAGTTGAAAATTTGGACTTCTAAGCCGGTTTATATGTGTTTATACGAGAAAAAAAGCATTTGAATTCAAAGCACACGGCTATGGAACGAAATCTAAAAATTTGAAAATTTGCACTTCCTAGCCGGTTTGTACGTGTTTATACGTGAAAAAAAGCATTTGAATTCAAAGCACCCAGCTATGGAACAAAACTAAAAATTTGAAAATTTCGACTTCTTTGCCGGTTTATGTGTGTATAAACGTGTAAAAATGTATGTTCATTAAATCTACCCGGCAATGGAACGAAATCTAAAAAGTTGAAAATTTGGACTTCTTAGCTGGTTTATATGTGTTTATACGAGAAAAAAAGCATTTGAATTCAAAGCACACGGCTATGGAACAAAATCTAAAAATTTGAAAATTTGCACTTCCTAGCCGGTTTGTACGTGTTTATACGTGAAAAAAAAGCATTTGAATTCAATGCACCCGGCTATGGAACGAAATCTAAAAATTTGAAAATTTCGACTTCTTTGCCGAATTATGTGTGTATATACGTGTAAAAATGCATGTTCATTCAATCCACCCGACAATGGAACGAAATCTAAAAATTTGAAAATTTGGACTTCTTAGCCAGTTTATATGTGTTTATACGAGAAAATGCATTTGAATTCAAAGCACCCAGCTATGGAACAAAACTAAAAATTTGAAAATTTCGACTGCTTTGCCGGTTTATGTGTGTATAAACGTGTAAAAATGTATGTTCATTAAATCCACCCGGCAATGGAACGAAATCTAAAGATTTGAAAATTTGGTCTTCTTAGCCGGTTTATATGTGTTTATACGAGAAAAAAGCATTTGAATTCAAAGCACCCGGCTATGGAACGAAATCTAAAAATGTGAAAATTTGGACTTCTTAGCCGGTTTATGTGTGTATATAAAAGGAAAAATGCATGTTCATTCAATCCACCCGGCAATGGAACGAAATCTAAAAATTTGAAAATTTGGAGTTCTTAGCCGGTTTATATGTGTTTTACGAGAAAAAAAGCATTTGAATTCAAAGCACACGGCTATGGAACGAAATCTAAAAATTTGAAAATTTCGACTTCTTTGCCGGTTTATGTGTGTATAAACGTGTAAAAATGTATGTTCATTAAATCCACCCGGCAATGGAACGAAATCTAAAAAGTTGAAAATTTGGACTTCTTAGCCGGTTTATATGTGTTTATACGAGAAAAAAAGCATTTGAATTCAAAGCACCCGGCTATGGAACGAAATCTAAAAATGTGAAAATTTGGACTTTTTTGCCGGTTTATGTGTGTATAAACGTGTAAAAATGCATTTGAATTCAAAGCACCCGGCTATGGAACGAAATCTAAAAATGTGAAAATTTGGACTTCTTAGCCGGTTTGTACGTGTTTATACGTGAAAAAAAGCATTTGAATTCAAAACACCCAGCTATGGAACAAAAATAAAAATTTGAAAATTTCGACTTCTTTGCCGGTTTATGTGTGTATAAACGTGTAAAAATGTATGTTCATTAAATCCACCCGGAATGGAACGAAATCTAAAAATTTGAAAATTTGTACTTCTTAGTCGGTTTATATGTGTTTATACGAGAAAAAAAGAATTTGAATTCAATGCACCCGGCTATGGAACGAAATCTAAAAATTTCAAAATTTCGACTTTGCCGGTTTATGTGTGTATAAACGTGTAAAAATGTATGTTCATTAAATCCACCCGGCAATGGAACGAAATCTAAAAAGTTGAAAATTTGGACTTCTTAGCCGGTTTATATGTGTTTATACGAGAAAAAAAGCATTTGAATTCAAAGCACACGGCTATGGAACGAAATCTAAAATTTGAAAATTTGCACTTCCTAGCCGGTTTGTACGTGTTTATACGTGAAAAAAAGCATTTGAATTCAAAGCACCCAGCTATGGAACAAAACTAAAAATTTGAAAATTTCGACTTCTTTGCCGGTTTATGTGTGTATAAACGTGTAAAAATGTATGTTCATTAAATCTACCCGGCAATGGAACGAAATCTAAAAAGTTGAAAATTTGGACTTCTTAGCTGGTTTATATGTGTTTATACGAGAAAAAAAGCATTTGAATTCAAAGCACACGGCTATGGAACAAAATCTAAAAATTTGAAAATTTGCACTTCCTAGCCGGTTTGTACGTGTTTATACGAGAAAAAAAGCATTTGAATTCAAAGCACACGGCTATGGAACGAAATCTAAAAATTTGAAAATTTGCACTTCCTAGCCGGTTTGTACGTGTTTATACGTGAAAAAAAGCATTTTAATTCAAAGCACCCAGCTATGGAACAAAACTAAAAATTTGAAAATTTCGACTTCTTTGCCGGTTTATGTGTGTATAAACGTGTAAAAATGTATGTTCATTAAATCTACCCGGCAATGGAACGAAATCTAAAAAGTTGAAAATTTGGACTTCTTAGCTGGTTTATATGTGTATAAACGTGTAAAAATGTATGTTCATTAAATCTACCCGGCAATGGAACGAAATCTAAAAAGTTGAAAATTTGGACTTCTCAGCCGGTTTATATGTGTTTATACGAGAAAAAAAGCATTTGAATTCAAAGCACACGGCTATGGAACGAAATCTAAAAATTTCAAAATTTCGACTTTGCCGGTTTATGTGTGTATAAACGTGTAAAAATGTATGTTCATTAAATCCACCCGGCAATGGAACGAAATCTAAAAAGTTGAAAATTTGGACTTCTTAGCCGGTTTATATGTGTTTATACGAGAAAAAAAGCATTTGAATTCAAAGCACACGGCTATGGAAGGAAATCTAAAAATTTGAAAATTTGCACTTCCTAGCCGGTTTGTACGTGTTTATACGTGAAAAAAAGCATTTGAATTCAAAGCACCCAGCTATGGAACAAACTAAAAATTTGAAAATTTCGACTTCTTTGCCGGTTTATGTGTGTATAAACGTGTAAAATGTATGTTCATTAAATCTACCCGGCAATGGAACGAAATCTAAAAAGTTGAAAATTTAGACTTCTTAGCTGGTTTATATATGTTTATACGAGAAAAAAAGCATTTGAATTCAAAGCACACGGCTATGGAAAATCTAAATGACAAAAATTTGCACTTCCTAGCCGGTTTGTACGTGTTTATACGTGAAAAAAAAGCATTTGAATTCAATGCACCCGGCTATGGAACGAAATCTAAAAATTTGAAAATTTCGACTTCTTTGCCGAATTATGTGTGTATATACGTGTAAAAATGCATGTTTCATTCAATCCACCCGGCAATGGAACGAAATCTAAAAATTTGAAAATTTGGACTTCTTAGCCGGTTTATATGTGTTTATACGAGAAAAAAAGCATTTGAATTCAAAGCACACGGCTATGGAACGAAATTTAAAATTTGAAAATTGCACTTCCTAGCCGGTTTGTACGTGTTTATACGTGAAAAAAAGCATTTGAATTCAAAGCACCCGGCTATGGAACGAAATCTAATAATTTGAAAATTTCGAATTCTTTGCCGAATTATGTGTGTATATACGTGTAAAAATGCATGTTCATTCAATCCATCCGACAATGGAACGAAATCTAAAAATTTGAAAATTTGGAATTCTTAGCCAGTTTATATGTGTTTATACGAGAAAATGCATTTGAATTCAAAGCACCCAGCTATGGAACAAAACTAAAAATTTGAAAATTTCGACTTCTTTGCCGGTTTATGTGTGTATAAACGTGTAAAAATGTATGTTCATTAAATCCACCCGGCAATGGAACGAAATCCAAAGATTTGAAAATTTGGTCTTCTTAGCCGGTTTATATGTGTTTATACGAGAAAAAAAGCATTTGAATTCAAAGCACCCGGCTATGGAACGAAATCTAAAAATGTGAAAATTTGGACTTCTTAGCCGGTTTATGTGTGTATATAAAAGGAAAAATGCATGTTCATTCAATCCACCCGGCAATGGAACGAAATCTAAAAATTTGAAAATTTGGAGTTCTTAGCCGGTTTATATGTGTTTTACGAGAAAAAAAGCATTTGAATTCAAAGCACACGGCTATGGAACGAAATCTAAAAATTTGAAAATTTCGACTTCTTTGCCGGTTTATGTGTGTATAAACGTGTAAAATGTATGTTCATTAAATCCACCCGGCAATGGAACGAAATCTAAAAAGTTGTAAATTTGGACTTCTTAGCCGGTTTATATGTGTTTATACGAGAAAAAAAGCATTTGAATTCAAAGCACCCGGCTATGGAACGAAATCTAAAAATGTGAAAATTTGGACTTCTTTGCCGGTTTATGTGTGTATAAACGTGTAAAAATGCATTTGAATTCAAAGCACCCGGCTATAGAACGAAATCTAAAAATTTGAAAATTTGGACTTCTTAGCCGGTTAATATGTGTTTATACGAGAAAAAAAGCATTTGAATTCAAAGCACCCGGCTTTGGAACGAAATCTAAAAATTTGAAAATTTGGACTTCCTAGTCGGTTTGTACGTGTTTATACGTGAAAAAAAGCATTTGAATTCAAAGCACCCGGCTATAGAACGAAATCTAAAGATTTGAAAATTTGGACTTCTTAGCCAGTTTATATGTGTTTATACGAGAAAAAAAGCATTTGAATTCAAAGCACACGGCTATGGAACGAAATCTAAAAAGTTGAAAATTTGCACTTCCTAGCCGGTTTGTACGTGTTTATACGTGAAAAAAGCATTTGAATTCAAAGCACCCAGCTATGGAACAAAACTAAAAATTTGAAAATTTCGACTTCTTTGCCGGTTTATGTGTGTATATACGTGTAAAAATGTATGTTCATTAAATCCACTCGGCAATGGAACGAAATCTAAAAATTTGAAAATTTGGACTTCTTAGCCAGTTTTATGTGTTTATACGAGAAAAAAAGCATTGAATTCAAAGCACACGGCTATGGAACGAAATCTAAAAAGTTGAAAATTTGCACTTCCTAGCCGGTTTGTACGTGTTTATACGTGAAAAAAAGCATTTGAATTCAAGCACCCAGCTATGGAACAAAACTAAAAATTGAAAATTTCGACTTCTTTGCCGGTTTATGTGTGTATATACGTGTAAAATGTATGTTCATTAAATCCACTCGGCAATGGAACGAAATCTAAAAATTTGAAAATTTGGACTTCTTAGCCAGTTTATATGTGTTTATACGAGAAAAAAGCATTTGAATTCAAAGCACACGGCTATGGAACGAAATCTAAAAATTTGAAATTTGCACTTCCTAGCCGGTTTATATGTGTTTATACGAGAAAAAAAGCATTTGAATTCAAAGCACACGGCTATGGAACGAAATCTAAAATTTGAAAATTTGCACTTCCTAGCCGGTTTGTACGTGTTTATACGTGAAAAAAAGCATTTGAATTCAATGCACCCGGCTATGGAATGAAATCTAAAAATTTGAAAATTTCGACTTCTTTGCCGGTTTATGTGTGTATATACGTGTAAAAATGCATGTTCATTCAATCCACCCGGCAATGGAACGAAATCTAAAAATTTGAAAATTTGGACTTCTTAGCCAGTTTATACGTGTTTATACCAGAAAAAAAGCATTTGAATTCAAAGCACCCATCTATGGAACAAAACTAAAAATTTGAAAATTTCGAGTTCTTTGCCGGTTTATGTGTGTATATACGTGTAAGAATGTATGTTCATTAAATCCACCCGGCAATGGAACGAAATCTAAAAATTTGAAAATTTGGACTTCTTAGCCGGTTTATATGTGTTTATACGAGAAAAAAAGCATTTGAATTCAAAGCACCCGGCTATGGAACGAAATCTAAAAATGTGAAAATTTGGACTTCTTAGCCGGTTAATATGTGTTTATACGAGAAAAAAAGCCTTTGAATTCAAAGCACACGGCTATGGAACGAAATCTAAAAATTTCAAAATTTCGACTTTGCCGGTTTATGTGTGTATAAACGTGTAAAAATGTATGTTCATTAAATCCACCCGGCAATGGAACGAAATCTAAAAAGTTGAAAATTTGGACTTCTTAGCCGGTTTATATGTGTTTATACGAGAAAAAAAGCATTTGAATTCAAAGCACACGGCTATGGAAGGAAATCTAAAAATTTGAAAATTTGCACTTCCTAGCCGGTTTGTACGTGTTTATACGTGAAAAAAAGCATTTGAATTCAAAGCACCCAGCTATGGAACAAAACTAAAAATTTGAAAATTTCGACTTCTTTGCCGGTTTATGTGTGTATAAACGTGTAAAAATGTATGTTCATTAAATCTACCCGGCAATGGAACGAAATCTAAAAAGTTGAAAATTTAGACTTCTTAGCTGGTTTATATATGTTTATACGAGAAAAAAAGCATTTGAATTCAAAGCACACGGCTATGGAACAAAATCTAAAAATTTGAAAATTTGCACTTCCTAGCCTGTTTGTACGTGTTTATACGTGAAAAAAAAGCATTTGAATTCAATGCACCCGGCTATGGAACGAAATCTAAAAATTTGAAAATTTCGACTTCTTTGCCGAATTATGTGTGTATATACGTGTAAAAATGCATGTTCATTCAATCCACCCGGCAATGGAACGAAATCTAAAAATTTGAAAATTTGGACTTCTTAGCCGGTTTATATGTGTTTATACGAGAAAAAAAGCATTTGAATTCAAAGCACACGGCTATGGAACGAAATTTAAAAATTTGAAAATTTGCACTTCCTAGCCGGTTTGTACGTGTTTATACGTGAAAAAAAGCATTTGAATTCAAAGCACCCGGCTATGGAACGAAATCTAATAATTTGAAAATTTCGAATTCTTTGCCGAATTATGTGTGTATATACGTGTAAAAATGCATGTTCATTCAATCCATCCGACAATGGAACGAAATCTAAAAATTTGAAAATTTGGAATTCTTAGCCAGTTTATATGTGTTTATACGAGAAAATGCATTTGAATTCAAAGCACCCAGCTATGGAACAAAACTAAAAATTTGAAAATTTCGACTTCTTTGCCGGTTTATGTGTGTATAAACGTGTAAAAATGTATGTTCATTAAATCCACCCGGCAATGGAACGAAATCCAAAGATTTGAAAATTTGGTCTTCTTAGCCGGTTTATATGTGTTTATACGAGAAAAAAAGCATTTGAATTCAAAGCACCCGGCTATGGAACGAAATCTAAAAATGTGAAAATTTGGACTTCTTAGCCGGTTTATGTGTGTATATAAAAGGAAAAATGCATGTTCATTCAATCCACCCGGCAATGGAACGAAATCTAAAAATTTGAAAATTTGGAGTTCTTAGCCGGTTTATATGTGTTTTACGAGAAAAAAAGCATTTGAATTCAAAGCACACGGCTATGGAACGAAATCTAAAAATTTGAAAATTTCGACTTCTTTGCCGGTTTATGTGTGTATAAACGTGTAAAAATGTATGTTCATTAAATCCACCCGGCAATGGAACGAAATCTAAAAAGTTGTAAATTTGGACTTCTTAGCCGGTTTATATGTGTTTATACGAGAAAAAAAGCATTTGAATTCAAAGCACCCGGCTATGGAACGAAATCTAAAAATGTGAAAATTTGGACTTCTTTGCCGGTTTATGTGTGTATAAACGTGTAAAAATGCATTTGAATTCAAAGCACCCGGCTATAGAACGAAATCTAAAAATTTGAAAATTTGGACTTCTTAGCCGGTTAATATGTGTTTATACGAGAAAAAAGCATTTGAATTCAAAGCACCCGGCTTTGGAACGAAATCTAAAAATTTGAAAATTTGGACTTCCTAGTCGGTTTGTACGTGTTTATACGTGAAAAAAAGCATTTGAATTCAAAGCACCCGGCTATAGAACGAAATCTAAAGATTTGAAAATTTGGACTTCTTAGCCAGTTTATATGTGTTTATACGAGAAAAAAAGCATTTGAATTCAAAGCACACGGCTATGGAACGAAATCTAAAAAGTTGAAAATTTGCACTTCCTAGCCGGTTTGTACGTGTTTATACGTGAAAAAAAGCATTTGAATTCAAAGCACCCAGCTATGGAACAAAACTAAAAATTTGAAAATTTCGACTTCTTTGCCGGTTTATGTGTGTATATACGTGTAAAAATGTATGTTCATTAAATCCACTCGGCAATGGAACGAAATCTAAAAATTTGAAAATTTGGACTTCTTAGCCAGTTTATATGTGTTTATACGAGAAAAAAAGCATTTGAATTCAAAGCACACGGCTATGGAACGAAATCTAAAAATTTGAAAATTTGCACTTCCTAGCCGGTTTATATGTGTTTATACGAGAAAAAAAGCATTTGAATTCAAAGCACACGGCTATGGAACGAAATCTAAAAATTTGAAAATTTGCACTTCCTAGCCGGTTTGTACGTGTTTATACGTGAAAAAAAGCATTTGAATTCAATGCACCCGGCTATGGAATGAAATCTAAAAATTTGAAAATTTCGACTTCTTTGCCGGTTTATGTGTGTATATACGTGTAAAAATGCATGTTCATTCAATCCACCCGGCAATGGAACGAAATCTAAAAATTTGAAAATTTGGACTTCTTAGCCAGTTTATACGTGTTTATACCAGAAAAAAAGCATTTGAATTCAAAGCACCCATCTATGGAACAAAACTAAAAATTTGAAAATTTCGAGTTCTTTGCCGGTTTATGTGTGTATATACGTGTAAGAATGTATGTTCATTAAATCCACCCGGCAATGGAACGAAATCTAAAAATTTGAAAATTTGGACTTCTTAGCCGGTTTATATGTGTTTATACGAGAAAAAAAGCATTTGAATTCAAAGCACACGGCTATGGAACGAAATCTAAAAATTTGAAAATTTGCACTTCCTAGCCGGTTTGTACGTGTTTATACGTGAAAAAAAGCATTTGAATTCAAAGCACCCAGCTATGGAACAAAACTAAAAATTTGAAAATTTCGACTTCTTTGCCGGTCTATGTGTGTATAAACGTGTAAAAATGTATGTTCATTAAATCACCCAACAATGGAACGAAATCTAAAAAGTTGAAAATTTGGACTTCTTAGCCGGTTTATATGTGTTTATACGAGAAAAAAAGCATTTGAATTCAAAGCACCCGGCAATGGAACGAAATCTAAAAATGTGAAAATTTGGACTTCTTAGCTTAGCTGGTTAATATGTGTTTATACGAGAAAAAATGCATTTGAATTCAAAGCACAAGGCTATGGAACGAAATCTAAAAATTTGAAAATTGGCACTTCCTAGCCGGTTTGTACCTGTTTATACGTGAAACAAAGCATTTGAATTCAAAGCACCCAGCTATGGAACAAAACTAAAATTTGAAAATTTCGACTTCTTGCCGGTTTATGTGTGTATAAACGTGTAAAAATGTATGTTCATTAAATCTACCCTGGCAATGGAACGAAATCTAAAAAGTGAAAATTTGGACTTCTCAGCCGGTTTATATGTGTTTATACGAGAAAAAAAGCATTTGAATTCATAGCACACGGCTATGGAACGAAAACTAAAAATTTGAAAATTTGGACTTCTTAGCCAGTTTATACGTGTTTATACCAGAAAAAAAGCATTTGAATTCAAAGCACCCAGCTATGGAACAAAACTAAAAATTTGAAAATTTCGACTTCTTTGCCGGTTTATGTGTGTAAATACGTGTAAAAATGCATGTTCATTCAATCCACCCGGCAATGGAACGAAAACTAAAAATTTGAAATTTGGACTTCTTAGCCAGTTTATACGTGTTTATACCAGAAAAAAAGCATTTGAATCAAAGCACCCAGCTATGGAACAAAACTAAAAATTTGAATCTATGGAACAAAACTAAAAATTTGAAAATTTCGAGTTCTTTGCCGGTTTATGTGTGTATATACGTGTAAAAATGTATGTTCATTAAATCCACCCGGCAATGGAACGAAATCTAAAAATTTGAAAATTTGGACTTCTTAGCCGGTTTATATGTGTTTATACGAGAAAAAAAGCATTTTAATTCAAAGCACACGGCTATGGAACAAAATCTAAAAATTTGAAAATTTGCACTTCCTAGCCGGTTTGTACGTGTTTATACGTGAAAAAAAGCATTTGAATTCAAAGCACCCGGCTATGGAACGAAATCTAAAAATGTGAAAATTTGGACTTCTTAGCCGGTTTGTACGTGTTTATACGTGAAAAAAAGCATTTGAATTCAAAACACCCAGCTATGGAACAAAAATAAAAATTTGAAAATTTCGACTTCTTTGCCGGTTTATGTGTGTATAAACGTGTAAAAATGTATGTTCATTAAATCCACCCGGAATGGAACGAAATCTAAAAATTTGAAAATTTGTACTTCTTAGTCGGTTTATATGTGTTTATACGAGAAAAAAAGAATTTGAATTCAAAGCACCCGGCTATGGAACGAAATCTAAAAATTTCAAAATTTCGACTTTGCCGGTTTATGTGTGTATAAACGTGTAAAAATGTATGTTCATTAAATCCACCCGGCAATGGAACGAAATCTAAAAAGTTGAAAATTTGGACTTCTAAGCCGGTTTATATGTGTTTATACGAGAAAAAAAGCATTTGAATTCAAAGCACACGGCTATGGAACGAAATCTAAAAATTTGAAAATTTGCACTTCCTAGCCGGTTTGTACGTGTTTATACGTGAAAAAAAGCATTTGAATTCAAAGCACCCAGCTATGGAACAAAACTAAAAATTTGAAAATTTCGACTTCTTTGCCGGTTTATGTGTGTATAAACGTGTAAAAATGTATGTTCATTAAATCTACCCGGCAATGGAACGAAATCTAAAAAGTTGAAAATTTGGACTTCTTAGCTGGTTTATATGTGTTTATACGAGAAAAAAAGCATTTGAATTCAAAGCACACGGCTATGGAACAAAATCTAAAAATTTGAAAATTTGCACTTCCTAGCCGGTTTGTACGTGTTTATACGTGAAAAAAAAGCATTTGAATTCAATGCACCCGGCTATGGAACGAAATCTAAAAATTTGAAAATTTCGACTTCTTTGCCGAATTATGTGTGTATATACGTGTAAAAATGCATGTTCATTCAATCCACCCGACAATGGAACGAAATCTAAAAATTTGAAAATTTGGACTTCTTAGCCAGTTTATATGTGTTTATACGAGAAAATGCATTTGAATTCAAAGCACCCAGCTATGGAACAAAACTAAAAATTTGAAAATTTCGACTGCTTTGCCGGTTTATGTGTGTATAAACGTGTAAAAATGTATGTTCATTAAATCCACCCGGCAATGGAACGAAATCTAAAGATTTGAAAATTTGGTCTTCTTAGCCGGTTTATATGTGTTTATACGAGAAAAAAAGCATTTGAATTCAAAGCACCCGGCTATGGAACGAAATCTAAAAATGTGAAAATTTGGACTTCTTAGCCGGTTTATGTGTGTATATAAAAGGAAAAATGCATGTTCATTCAATCCACCCGGCAATGGAACGAAATCTAAAAATTTGAAAATTTGGAGTTCTTAGCCGGTTTATATGTGTTTTACGAGAAAAAAAGTATTTGAATTCAAAGCACACGGCTATGGAACGAAATCTAAAAATTTGAAAATTTCGACTTCTTTGCCGGTTTATGTGTGTATAAACGTGTAAAAATGTATGTTCATTAAATCCACCCGGCAATGGAACGAAATCTAAAAAGTTGAAAATTTGGACTTCTTAGCCGGTTTATATGTGTTTATACGAGAAAAAAAGCATTTGAATTCAAAGCACCCGGCTATGGAACGAAATCTAAAAATGTGAAAATTTGGACTTCTTTGCCGGTTTATTTGTGTATAAACGTGTAAAAATGCATTTGAATTCAAAGCACCCGGCTATGGAACGAAATCTAAAAATGTGAAAATTTGGACTTCTTAGCCGGTTTGTACGTGTTTATACGTGAAAAAAAGCATTTGAATTCAAAACACCCAGCTATGGAACAAAAATAAAAATTTGAAAATTTCGACTTCTTTGCCGGTTTATGTGTGTATAAACGTGTAAAAATGTATGTTCATTAAATCCACCCGGAATGGAACGAAATCTAAAAATTTGAAAATTTGTACTTCTTAGTCGGTTTATATGTGTTTATACGAGAAAAAAAGAATTTGAATTCAAAGCACCCGGCTATGGAACGAAATCTAAAAATTTCAAAATTTCGACTTTGCCGGTTTATGTGTGTATAAACGTGTAAAAATGTATGTTCATTAAATCCACCCGGCAATGGAACGAAATCTAAAAATTTGAAAATTTCGACTTCTTTGCCGGTTTATGTGTGTATAAACGTGTAAAAATGTATGTTCATTAAATCCACACGGCTATGGAACGAAATCTAAAAATTTGAAAATTTGGACTTCTTAGCCAGTTTATACGTGTTTATACCAGAAAAAAAGCATTTGAATTCAAAGCACCCATCTATGGAACAAAACTAAAAATTTGAAAATTTCGAGTTCTTTGCCGGTTTATGTGTGTATAAACGTGTAAAAATGTATGTTCATTAAATCCACCCGGAATGGAACGAAATCTAAAAATTTGAAAATTTGTACTTCTTAGTCGGTTTATATGTGTTTATACGAGAAAAAAAGAATTTGAATTCAAAGCACCCGGCTATGGAACGAAATCTAAAAATTTCAAAATTTCGACTTTGCCGGTTTATGTGTATATACGTGTAAAAATGTATGTTCATTAAATCCACCCGGCAATGGAACGAAATCTAAAAATTTGAAAATTTCGACTTCTTTGCCGGTTTATGTGTGTATAAACGTGTAAAATGTATGTTCATTAAATCCACACGGCTATGGAACGAAATCTAAAATTTGAAAATTTGGACTTCTTAGCCAGTTTATACGTGTTTATACCAGAAAAAAAGCATTTGAATTCAAAGCACCCATCTATGGAACAAAACTAAAAATTTGAAAATTTCGAGTTCTTTGCCGGTTTATGTGTGTATAAACGTGTAAAAATGTATGTTCATTAAATCACCCAACAATGGAACGAAATCTAAAAAGTTGAAAATTTGGACTTCTTAGCCGGTTTATATGTGTTTATACGAGAAAAAAAGCATTTGAATTCAAAGCACCCGGCAATGGAACGAAATCTAAAAATGTGAAAATTTGGACTTCTTAGCTGGTTAATATGTGTTTATACGAGAAAAAATGCATTTGAATTCAAAGCACAAGGCTATGGAACGAAATCTAAAAATTTGAAAATTGGCACTTTCTAGCCGGTTTGTACCTGTTTATACGTGAAAAAAAGCATTTGAATTCAAAGCACCCAGCTATGGAACAAAACTAAAAATTTGAAAATTTCGACTTCTTTGCCGGTTTATTTGTGTATAAACGTGTAAAAATGTATGTTCATTAAATCTACCCGGCAATGGAACGAAATATAAAAGTTGAAAATTTGGACTTCTCAGCCGGTTTATATGTGTTTATACGAGAAAAAAAGCATTTGAATTCAAAGCACACGGCTATGGAACGAAATCTAAAATAGCCGGTGTACGTGTTTATACGTGAAAAAAAGCATTTGAATTCAAAGCACCCGGCTATGGAACGAAATCTAAAAATTTAAAATTTCGACTTCTTTGCCGGTTTATGTGTGTATATACGTGTAAAAATGCATGTTCATTCAATCCACCCGGCAATGGAACGAAAACTAAAAATTTGAAAATTTGGACTTCTTAGCCAGTTTATACGTGTTTATACCAGAAAAAAAAGCATTTGAATTCAAAGCACCCAGCTATGGAACAAAACTAAAAATTTGAAAATTTCGAGTTCTTTGCCGGTTTATGTGTGGTATATACGTGTAAAATATGTATGTTCATTAGATCCACCCGGCAATGGAACGAAATCTAAAAATTTGAAAATTTGGACTTCTTAGCCGGTTTATATGTGTTTATACGAGAAAAAAAGCATTTTAATTCAAAGCACACGGCTATGGAACAAAATCTAAAAATTTGAAAATTTGCACTTCCTAGCCGGTTTGTACGTGTTTATACGTGAAAAAAAAGCATTTGAATTCAATGCACCCGGCTAAGGAATGAAATCTAAAAATTTGAAAATTTCGACTTCTTTGCCGAATTATGTGTGTATATACGTGTAAAAATGCATGTTCATTCAATCCACCCGGCAATGGAACGAAATCTAAAAATTTGAAAATTTGGACTTCTTAGCCGGTTTATATGTGTTTATACGAGAAAAAAAAGCCTTTGAATTCAAAGCACACGGCTATGGAACGAAATCTAAAAATTTGAAAATTTGCACTTCCTAGCCGGTTTGTACGTGTTTATACGTGAAAAAAAGCATTTGAATTCAAAGCACCCGGCTATGGAACGAAATCTAAAAATTTGAAAATTTGCACTTCCTAGCCGGTTTGTACGTGTTTATACGTGAAAGAAAGCATTTGAATTCAAAGCACCCAGCTATGGAACAAAACTAAAAATTTGAAAATTTCGACTTCTTTGCCGGTTTATGTGTGTATAAACGTGTAAAAATGTATGTTCATTAAAACCACCCAACAATGGAACGAAATCTAAAAAGTTGAAAATTTGGACTTCTTAGCCGGTTTATATGTGTTTATACGAGAAAAAAAGCATTTGAATTCAAAGCACCCGGCTATGGAACGAAATCTAAAAATGTGAAAATTTGGACTTCTTAGCCGGTTAATATGTGTTTATACGAGAAAAAATGCATTTGAATTCAAAGCACACGGCTATGGAACGAAATCTAAAAATTTGAAAATTGGCACTTCCTAGCCGGTTTGTACCTGTTTATACGTGAAAAAAAGCATTTGAATTCAAAGCACCCGGCTATGGAACGAAATCTAAAAATTTGAAAATTTCGACTTCTTTGCCGGTTTATGTGTGTATATACGTGTAAAAATGCATGTTCATTCAATCCACCCGGCAATGGAACGAAAACTAAAAATTTGAAAATTTGGACTTCTTAGCCAGTTTATACGTGTTTATACCAGAAAAAAAGCATTTGAATTCAAAGCACCCAGCTATGGAACAAAACTAAAAATTTGAAAATTTCGAGTTCTTTGCCGGTTTATGTGTGTATATACGTGTAAAAATGTATGTTCATTAGATCCACCCGGCAATGGAACGAAATCTAAAAATTTGAAAATTTGGACTTCTTAGCCGGTTTATATGTGTTTATACGAGAAAAAAAGCATTTTAATTCAAAGCACACGGCTATGGAACAAAATCTAAAAATTTGAAAATTTGCACTTCCTAGCCGGTTTGTACGTGTTTATACGTGAAAAAAAAGCATTTGAATTCAATGCACCCGGCTAAGGAATGAAATCTAAAAATTTGAAAATTTCGACTTCTTTGCCGAATTATGTGTGTATATACGTGTAAAAATGCATGTTCATTCAATCCACCCGGCAATGGAACGAAATCTAAAAATTTGAAAATTTGGACTTCTTAGCCGGTTTATATGTGTTTATACGAGAAAAAAAGCCTTTGAATTCAAAGCACACGGCTATGGAACGAAATCTAAAAATTTGAAAATTTGCACTTCCTAGCCGGTTTGTACGTGTTTATACGTGAAAAAAAGCATTTGAATTCAAAGCACCCGGCTATGGAACGAAATCTAAAAATTTGAAAATTTGCACTTCCTAGCCGGTTTGTACGTGTTTATACGTGAAAGAAAGCATTTGAATTCAAAGCACCCAGCTATGGAACAAAACTAAAAATTTGAAAATTTCGACTTCTTTGCCGGTTTATGTGTGTATAAACGTGTAAAAATGTATGTTCATTAAAACCACCCAACAATGGAACGAAATCTAAAAATTTGAAAATTTGGACTTCTTAGCCGGTTTATATGTGTTTATACGAGAAAAAAAGCATTTGAATTCAAAGCACCCGGCTATGGAACGAAATCTAAAAATGTGAAAATTTGGACTTCTTAGCCGGTTAATATGTGTTTATACGAGAAAAAATGCATTTGAATTCAAAGCACACGGCTATGGAACGAAATCTAAAAATTTGAAAATTGGCACTTCCTAGCCGGTTTGTACCTGTTTATACGTGAAAAAAAGCATTTGAATTCAAAGCACCCAGCTATGGAACAAAACTAAAAATTTGAAAATTTCGACTTCTTTGCCGGTTTATGTGTGTATAAACGTGTAAAAATGTATGTTCATTAAATCTACCCGGCAATGGAACGAAATCTAAAAAGTTGAAAATTTGGACTTCTCAGCCGGTTTATATGTGTTTATACCAGAAAAAAAGCATTTGAATTCAAAGTACCCGGCTATGGAACGAAATCTAAAAATGTGAAAATTTGGACTTCTTAGCCGGTTAATATGTGTTTATACGAGAAAAAAAGCATTTGAATTCAAAGCACACGGCTATGGAACGAAACCTAAAAATTTGAAAATTTGCACTTCCTAGCCGGTCTGTACGTTTTTATACGTGAAAAAAAGCATTTGAATTCAAAGCACCCGGCTATGGAACGAAATCTAAAAATTTGAAAATTTCGACTTCTTTGCCGGTTTATGTGTGTATATACGTGTAAAAATGCATGTTCATTCAATCCACCCGGCAATGGAACGAAAACTAAAAATTTGAAAATTTGGACTTCTTAGCCAGTTTATACGTGTTTATACCAGAAAAAAAGCATTTGAATTCAAAGCACCCAGCTATGGAACAAAACTAAAAATTTGAAAATTTCGAGTTCTTTGCCGGTTTATGTGTGTATATACGTGTAAAAATGTATGTTCATTAAATCCACCCGGCAATGGAACGAAATCTAAAAATTTGAAAATTTGGACTTCTTAGCCGGTTTATATGTGTTTATACGAGAAAAAAGCATTTGAATTCAAAGCACACGGCTATGGAACGAAATCTAAAAATTTGAAAATTTCGACTTCTTTGCCGGTTTATGTGTGTATATACGTGTAAAAATGCATGTTCATTCAATCCACCCGGCCATGGAACGAAATCTAAAAATTTGAAAATTTGCACTTCCTAGCCGGTTTGTACGTGTTTATACGTGAAAAAAAGCATTTGAATTCAAAGCACCCGGCTATGGAACGAAATCTAAAAATTTGAAAATTTGCACTTCCTAGCCGGTTTGTACGTGTTTATACGTGAAAGAAAGCATTTGAATTCAAAGCACCCAGCTATGGAACAAAACTAAAAATTTGAAAATTTCGACTTCTTTGCCGGTTTATGTGTGTATAAACGTGTAAAAATGTATGTTCATTAAAACCACCCAACAATGGAACGAAATCTAAAAAGTTGAAAATTTGGACTTCTTAGCCGGTTTATATGTGTTTATACGAGAAAAAAAGCATTTGAATTCAAAGCACCCGGCTATGGAACGAAATCTAAAAATGTGAAAATTTGGACTTCTTAGCCGGTTAATATGTGTTTATACGAGAAAAAAAGCATTTGAATTCAAAGCACACGGCTATGGAACGAAACCTAAAATTTGAAAATTTGCACTTCCTAGCCGGTCTGTACGTGTTTATACGTGAAAAAAAGCATTTGCATTCAAAGCACCCGGCTATGGAACGAAATCTAAAAATTTGAAAATTTGCACTTCCTAGCCGGTTTGTACGTGTTTATACGTGAAAAAAAGCATTTGAATTCAAAACACCCAGCTATGGAACAAAAATAAAAATTTGAATATTTCGACTTCTTTGCCGGTTTATGTGTGTATAAACGTGTAAAAATGTATGTTCATTAAAACCACCCAACAATGGAACGAAATCTAAAAAGTTGAAAATTTGGACTTCTTAGCCGGTTTATATGTGTTTATACGAGAAAAAAAGCATTTGAATTCAAAGCACCCGGCTATGGAACGAAATCTAAAAATGTGAAAATTTGGACTTCTTAGCCGGTTAATATGTGTTTATTCGAGAAAAAAAGCCTTTGAATTCTAAGCACACGGCTATGGAACGAAATCTAAAAATTTGAAAATTTGCACTTCCTAGCCGGTTTGTACGTGTTTATACGTGAAAAAAAGCATTTGAATTCAAAGCACCCGGCTATGGAACGAAATCTATAAATTTGAAAATTTGCACTTCCTAGCCGGTTTGTACGTGTTTATACGTGAAAAAAAGCATTTGAATTCAAAGCACCCAGCTATGGAACAAAACTAAAAATTTGAAAATTTCGACTTCTTTGCCGGTTTATGTGTGTATAAACGTGTAAAAATGTATGTTCATTAAAACCACCCAACAATGGAACGAAATCTAAAAAGTTGAAAATTTGGACTTCTTAGCCGGTTTATATGTGTTTATACGAGAAAAAAAGCATTTGAATTCCAAGCACCCGGCTATGGAACGAAATCTAAAAATGTGAAAATTTGGACTTCTTAGCCGGTTAATATGTGTTTATACGAGAAAAAAAGCCTTTGAATTCAAAGCACACGGCTATGGAACGAAATCGAAAAATTTGAAAATTTGCACTTCCTAGCCGGTTTGTACGTGTTTATACGTGAAAAAAAGCATTTGAATTCAAAGCACCCGGCTATGGAACGAAATCTAAAAATTTGAAAATTTGCACTTCCTAGCCGGTTTGTACGTGTTTATACGTGAAAAAAAGCATTTGAATTCAAAGCACCCAGCTATGGAACAAAACTAAAAATTTGAAAATTTCGACTTCTTTGCCGGTTTATGTGTGTATAAACGTGTAAAAATGTATGTTCATTAAAACCACCCAACAATGGAACGAAATCTAAAAAGTTGAAAATTTGGACTTCTTAGCCGGTTTATATGTGTTTATACGAGAAAAAAAGCATTTGAATTCAAAGCACCCGGCTATGGAACGAAATCTAAAAATGTGAAAATTTGGACTTCTTAGCCGGTTAATATGTGTTTATACGAGAAAAAAAGCCTTTGAATTCAAAGCACACGGCTATGGAACGAAATCTAAAAATTTGAAAATTTGCACTTCCTAGCCGGTTTGTACGTGTTTATACGTGAAAAAAAGCATTTGAATTCAAAGCACGCGGCTATGGAACGAAATCTAAAAATTTGAAAATTTGCACTTCCTAGCCGGTTTGTACGTGTTTATACGTGAAAAAAAGCATTTGAATTCAAAGCACCCAGCTATGGAACAAAACTAAAAATTTGAAAATTTCGACTTCTTTGCCGGTTTATGTGTGTATAAACGTGTAAAAATGTATGTTCATTAAAACCACCCAACAATGGAACGAAATCTAAAAAGTTGAAAATTTGGACTTCTTAGCCGGTTTATATGTGTTTATACGAGAAAAAAAGCATTTGAATTCAAAGCACCCGGCTATGGAACGAAATCTAAAATGTGAAAATTTGGACTTCTTAGACGGTTTATACGTGTTTATACGTGAAAAAAAGCATTTGAATTCAAAGCACCCGGCTATGAAACGAAATCTAAAAATGTGAAAATTTGGACTTCTTAGCCGGTTTGTACGTGTTTATACGTGAAAAAAAGCATTTGAATTCAAAACACCCAGCTATGGAACAAAAATAAAAATTTGAATATTTCGACTTCTTTGCCGGTTTATGTGTGTATAAACGTGTAAAAATGTATGTTCATTAAAACCACCCAACAATGGAACGAAATCTAAAAAGTTGAAAATTTGGACTTCTTAGCCGGTTTATATGTGTTTATACGAGAAAAAAAGCATTTGAATTCAAAGCACCCGGCTATGGAACGAAATCTAAAAATGTGAAAATTTGGACTTCTTAGCCGGTTAATATGTGTTTATACGAGAAAAAAAGCCTTTGAATTCAAAGCACACGGCTATGGAACGAAATCTAAAAATTTGAAAATTTGCACTTCCTAGCCGGTTTGTACGTGTTTATACGTGAAAAAAAGCATTTGAATTCAAAGCACCCGGCTATGGAACGAAATCTAAAAATTTGAAAATTTGCACTTCCTAGCCGGTTTGTACGTGTTTATACGTGAAAAAAAGCATTTGAATTCAAAGCACCCAGCTATGGAACAAAACTAAAAATTTGAAAATTTCGACTTCTTTGCCGGTTTATGTGTGTATATACGTGTAAAAATGCATGTTCATTCAATCCACCCGGCAATGGAACGAAATCTAAAAATTTGAAAATTTGGACTTCTTAGCCAGTTTATACGTGTTTATACAAGAAAAAAAGCATTTGTATTCAATTCACCTGCCTATGGAACGAAATCTTAAAATTTGAAAATTTGGCCTCTTTGCCGGTTTATGTGTGTATATACATGTAAAAATCATGTTAATGTAATCCACCTGGCAATGGAACGAAATCTGAAAATTTAAAATTTGGTCTTCCTAGCCGGTTTATGTGTGTATAAACGTGTAAAAATGTATGTTCATTAAATCCACCCGGCAATGGAACGATATCTACAAAGTTGAAAATTTGGACTTCTTAGCCGGTTAATATGTGTTTATACGAGAAAAAAAGCATTTGTATTCAAAACACCCAGCTATGGAACAAAAATAAAAATTTGAAAATTTCGACTTCTTTGCCGGTTTATGTGTGTATAAACGTGTAAAAATGTATGTTCATTATATCCACCCGGCAAAGGAACGAAATCTAAAAAATTTGAAAATTTACACTTCCTAGCCGGTTTGTACGTGTTTATACGTGAAAAAAAAGCATTTGAATTCAAAGCACCCAGCTATGGAACAAAACTAAAAATTTGAAAATTTCGACTTCGTTGCCGGTTTATGTGTGTATATACGTGTAAAAATGTATGTTCATTAAATCCACTCGGCAATGGAACGAAATCTAAAAATTTTAAAATTTGGACTTCTTAGCCAGTTTATATGTGTTTATACGAGAAAAAAAGCATTTGAATTCAAAGCACACGGCTATGGAACGAAATCTAAAAATTTGAAAATTTGCACTTCCTAGCCGGTTTATATGTGTTTATACGAGAAAAAAAGCATTTGAATTCAAAGCACACGGCTATGGAACGAAATCTAAAAATTTGAAAATTTGCACTTCCTAGCCGGTTTGTACGTGTTTATACGTGAAAAAAAGCATTTGAATTCAATGCACCCGGCTATGGAATGAAATCTAAAAATTTGAAAATTTCGACTTCTTTGCCGGTTTATGTGTGTATATACGTGTAAAAATGCATGTTCATTCAATCCACCCGGCAATGGAACGAAATCTAAAAATTTGAAAATTTCGACTTCTTTGCCGGTTTATGTGTGTATAAACGTGTAAAAATGTATGTTCATTAAATCCACCCGGAATGGAACGAAATCTAAAAATTTGAAATTTGTACTTCTTAGTCGGTTTATATGTGTTTATACGAGAAAAAAGAATTTGAATTCAAAGCACCCGGCTATGGAACGAAATCTAAAAATTTCAAAATTTCGACTTTGCCGGTTTATGTGTGTATAAACGTGTCAAAATGTATGTTCATTAAATCCACCCGGCAATGGAACGAAATCTAAAAAGTTGAAAATTTGGACTTCTTAGCAGGTTTATATGTGTTTATACGAGGAAAAAAAGCATTTGAATTCAAAGCACACGGCTATGGAACGAAATCTAAAAATTTGAAAATTTGCACTTCCTAGCCGGTTTGTACGTGTTTATACGTGAAAAAAAAACATTTGAATTCAATGCACCCGGCTATGGAATGAAATTTAAAAATTTGAAAATTTCGACTTCTTTGCCGAATTATGTGTGTATATACGTGTAAAATGCATGTTCATTCAATCCACCCGGCAATGGAACGAAATCTAAAAATTTGAAAATTTGGACTTCTTAGCCGGTTTATATGTGTTTATACGAGAAAAAAAGCATTTGAATTCAAAGCACACGGCTATGGAACGAAATTTAAAATTTGAAATTTGCACTTCCTAGCCGGTTTGTACGTGTTTATACGTGAAAAAAAAGCATTTGTATTCAAAGCACCCGGCTATGGAACGAAATCTAATAATTTGAAAATTTCGAATTCTTTGCCGAATTATGTGTGTATATACGTGTAAAAATGCATGTTCATTCAATCCATCCGACAATGGAACGAAATCTAAAAATTTGAAAATTTGGAATTCTTAGCCAGTTTATATGTGTTTATACGAGAAAATGCATTTGAATTCAAAGCACCCAGCTATGGAACAAAACTAAAAATTTGAAAATTTCGACTTCTTTGCCGGTTTATGTGTGTATAACGTGTAAAAATGTATGTTCATTAAATCCACCCGGCAATGGAACGAAATCCAAAGATTTGAAAATTTGGTCTTCTTAGCCGGTTTATATGTGTTTATACGAGAAAAAAAGCATTTGAATTCAAAGCACCCGGCTATGGAACGAAATCTAAAAATGTGAAAATTTGGACTTCTTAGCCGGTTTATGTGTGTATATAAAAGGAAAATGCATGTTCATTCAATCCACCCGGCAATGGAACGAATCTAAAAATTTGAAAATTTGGAGTTCTTAGCCGGTTTATATGTGTTTTACGAGAAAAAAGCATTTGAATTCAAAGCACACGGCTATGGAACGAAATCTAAAAATTTGAAAATTTCGACTTCTTTGCCGGTTTATGTGTGTATAAACGTGTAAAAATGTATGTTCATTAAATCCACCCGGCAATGGAACGAAATCTAAAAAGTTGAAAATTTGGACTTCTTAGCCGGTTTATATGTGTTTATACGAGAAAAAAAGCATTTGAATTCAAAGCACCCGGCTATGGAACGAAATCTAAAAATGTGAAAATTTGACTTCTTTGCCGGTTTATGTGTGTATAACGTGTAAAAATGCATTTGAATTCAAAGCACCCGGCTATAGAACGATATCTAAAAATTTGAAAATTTGGACTTCTTAGCCGGTTAATATGTGTTTATACGAGAAAAAAAAGCATTTGAATTCAAAGCACCCGGCTTTGGAACGAAATCTAAAAATTTGAAAATTTGGACTTCCTAGTCGGTTTGTACGTGTTTATACGTGAAAAAAAAGCATTTGAATTCAAAGCACCCGGCTATAGAACGAAATCTAAAGATTTGAAAATTTGGACTTCTTAGCCAGTTATATGTGTTTATACGAGAAAAAAAGCATTTGAATTCAAAGCACACGGCTATGGAACGAAATCTAAAAAGTTGAAAATTTGCACTTCCTAGCCGGTTTGTACGTGTTTATACGTGAAAAAAAGCATTTGAATTCAAAGCACCCAGCTATGGAACAAAACTAAAAATTTGAAAATTTCGACTTCTTTGCCGGTTTATGTGTGTATATACGTGTAAAAATGTATGTTCATTAAATCACCCAACAATGGAACGAAATCTAAAAAGTTGAAAATTTGGACTTCTTAGCCGGTTTATATGTGTTTATACGAGAAAAAAAGCATTTGAATTCAAAGCACCCGGCAATGGAACGAAATCTAAAAATGTGAAAATTTGGACTTCTTAGCTGGTTAATATGTGTTTATACGAGAAAAAATGCATTTGAATCAAAGCACAAGGCTATGGAACGAAATCTAAAAATTTGAAAATTGGCACTTCCTAGCCGGTTTGTACCTGTTTATACGTGAAAAAAAGCATTTGAATTCAAAGCACCCAGCTATGGAACAAAACTAAAAATTTGAAAATTTCGACTTCTTTGCCGGTTTATGTGTGTATAAACGTGTAAAAATGTATGTTCATTAAATCTACCCGGCAATGGAACGAAATCTAAAAAGTTGAAAATTTGGACTTCTCAGCCGGTTTATATGTGTTTATACGAGAAAAAAGCATTTGAATTCAAAGCACACGGCTATGGAACGAAATCTAAAAATTTGAAAATTTGCACTTCCTAGCCGGTTTGTACGTGTTTATACGTGAAAAAAAGCATTTGAATTCAAAGCACCCGGCTATGGAACGAAATCTAAAAATTTGAAAATTTCGACTTCTTTGCCGGTTATGTGTGTATATACGTGTAAAAATGCATGTTCATTCAATCCACCCGGCAATGGAACGAAAACTAAAAAATTTGAAAATTTGGACTTCTTAGCCAGTTTATACGTGTTTATACCAGAAAAAAAGCATTTGAATTCAAAGCACCCAGCTATGGAACAAAACTAAAAATTTGAAAATTTCGAGTTCTTTGCCGGTTTATGTGTGTATATACGTGTAAAAATGTATGTTCATTAAATCCACCCGGCAATGGAACGAAATCTAAAAATTTGAAAATTTGGACTTCTTAGCCGGTTTATATGTGTTTATACGAGAAAAAAAGCATTTTAATTCAAAGCACACGGCTATGGAACAAAATCTAAAAATTTGAAAATTTGCACTTCCTAGCCGGTTTGTACGTGTTTATACGTGAAAAAAAAGCATTTGAATTCAATGCACCCGGCTAAGGAATGAAATCTAAAAATTTGAAAATTTCGACTTCTTTGCCGAATTATGTGTGTATATACGTGTAAAAATGCATGTTCATTCAATCCACCCGGCAATGGAACGAAATCTAAAAATTTGAAAATTTGGACTTCTTAGCCGGTTTATATGTGTTTATACGAGAAAAAAAGCCTTTGAATTCAAAGCACCCGGCTATGGAACGAAATCTAAAAATTTGAAAATTTGCACTTCCTAGCCGGTTGTACGTGTTTATACGTGAAAAAAGCATTTGAATTCAAAGCACCCAGCTATGGAACAAAACTAAAAATTTGAAAATTTCGACTTCTTTGCCGGTTTATGTGTGTATAAACGTGTAAAAATGTATGTTCATTAAAACCACCCAACAATGGAACGAAATCTAAAAAGTTGAAATTTGGACTTCTTAGCCGGTTTATATGTGTTTATACGAGAAAAAAAGCATTTGAATTCAAGCACCCGGCTATGGAACGAAATCTAAAAATGTGAAAATTTGGACTTCTTAGCCGGTTAATATGTGTTTATACGAGAAAAAATGCATTTGAATCAAAGCACACGGCTATGGCACGAAATCTAAAAATTGAAAATTGGCACTTCCTAGCCGGTTTGTACCTGTTTATCGTGAAAAAAAGCATTTGAATTCAAAGCACCCAGCTATGGAACAAAACTAAAAAATTGAAAATTTCGACTTCTTTGCCGGTTTATGTGTGTATAAACGTGGTAAAATGTATGTTCATTAAATCTACCCGCAATGGAACGAAATCTAAAAGTTGAAAATTTGGACTTCTCAGCGGTTTATATGTGTTTATACGAGAATAAAAAAAAGCATTTGAATTCAAAGCACACGGCTATGGAACGAAACCTAAAAATTTGAAAATTTGCACTTCCTAGCCGGTCTGTACGTTTTTATACGTGAAAAAAAGCATTTGAATTCAAAGCACCCGCTATGGAACGAAATCTAAAAATTTGAAAATTTCGACTTCTTTGCCGGTTTATGTGTGTATATACGTGTAAAATGCATGTTCATTCAATCCACCCGGCAATGGAACGAAAACTAAAAATTTGAAAATTTGGACTTCTTGCCGTTTTACGTGTTTACCAGAAAAAAAGCATTTGAATTCAAAGCACCCAGCTATGGAACAAAACTAAAAATTTGAAAATTTCGAGTTCTTTGCCGGTTTATGTGTGTATATACGTGTAAAAATTATGTTCATTAATCCACCCGGCAATGGACGCAATCTAAAAATTTGAAAATTTGTGACTTCTTAGCCGGTTTATATGTGTTTATACGAAGAAAAAGCATTTGAATTCAAAGCACACGGCTATGGAACGAAATCTAAAAATTGAAAATTTCGACTTCTTTGCCGGTTTATGTGTGTATATACGTGTAAAAATGCATGTTCAGTCAATCCTACCCGGCCATGGAACGAATCTAAAAATTTGAAATATCTGCACTTCCTAGCCGGTTTGTACGTGTTGATACGTGAAAAAAAGCATTATGAATTCAAATCACCCGGCTATGGAACGAAATCTAAAAAGTTGAAAATTTGCACTTCCTAGCCGGTTTGTACGTGTTTATACGTGAAAGAAAGCATTTGAATTCAAAGCACCCAGCTATGGAACAAAACTAAAAATTTGAAAATTTCGACTTCTTTGCCGGTTTATGTGTGTATAAACGTGTAAAAATGTATGTTCATTAAAACCACCCAACAATGGAACGAAATCTAAAAAGTTGAAAATTTGGACTTCTTAGCCGGTTTATATGTGTTTATACGAGAAAAAAAGCATTTGAATTCAAAGCACCCGGCTATGGAACGAAATCTAAAAATGTGAAAATTTGGACTTCTTAGCCGGTTAATATGTGTTTATACGAGAAAAAAAGCATTTGAATTCAAAGCACACGGCTATGGAACGAAACCTAAAAATTTGAAAATTTGCACTTCCTAGCCGGTCTGTACGTGTTTATACGTGAAAAAAAGCATTTGCATTCAAAGCACCCGGCTATGGAACGAAATCTAAAAATTTGAAAATTTGCACTTCCTAGCCGGTTTGTACGTGTTTATACGTGAAAAAAAGCATTGGAATTCAAAACACCCAGCTATGGAACAAAATAAAAATTTGAATATTTCGACTTCTTTGCCGGTTTATGTGTGTATAAACGTGTAAAAATGTATGTTCATTAAAACCACCCAACAATGGAACGAAATCTAAAAAGTTGAAAATTTGGACTTCTTAGCCGGTTTATATGTGTTTATACGAGAAAAAAAGCATTTGAATTCAAAGCACCCGGCTATGGAACGAAATCTAAAAATGTGAAAATTTGGACTTCTTAGCCGGTTAATATGTGTTTATTCGAGAAAAAAAGCCTTTGAATTCTAAGCACACGGCTATGGAACGAAATCTAAAAATTTGAAAATTTGCACTTCCTAGCCGGTTTGTACGTGTTTATACGTGAAAAAAAGCATTTGAATTCAAAGCACCCGGCTATGGAACGAAATCTATAAATTTGAAAATTTGCACTTCCTAGCCGGTTTGTACGTGTTTATACGTGAAAAAAAGCATTTGAATTCAAAGCACCCAGCTATGGAACAAAACTAAAAATTTGAAAATTTCGACTTCTTTGCCGGTTTATGTGTGTATAAACGTGTAAAAATGTATGTTCATTAAAACCACCCAACAATGGAACGAAATCTAAAAAGTTGAAAATTTGGACTTCTTAGCCGGTTTATATGTTTATACGAGAAAAAAAGCATTTGAATTCCAAGCACCCGGCTATGGAACGAAATCTAAAAATGTGAAAATTTGGACTTCTTAGCCGGTTAATATGTGTTTATACGAGAAAAAAAGCCTTTGAATTCAAAGCACACGGCTATGGAACGAAATCGAAAAATTTGAAAATTTGCACTTCCTAGCCGGTTTGTACGTGTTTATACGTGAAAAAAAGCATTTGAATTCAAAGCACCCGGCTATGGAACGAAATCTAAAAATTTGAAAATTTGCACTTCCTAGCCGGTTTGTACGTGTTTATACGTGAAAAAAAGCATTTGAATTCAAAGCACCCAGCTATGGAACAAAACTAAAAATTTGAAAATTTCGACTTCTTTGCCGGTTTATGTGTGTATAAACGTGTAAAAATGTATGTTCATTAAAACCACCCAACAATGGAACGAAATCTAAAAAGTTGAAAATTTGGACTTCTTAGCCGGTTTATATGTGTTATACGAGAAAAAAAGCATTTGAATTCAAGCACCCGGCTATGGAACGAAATCTAAAAATGTGAAAATTTGGACTTCTTAGCCGGTTAATATGTGTTTATACGAGAAAAAAAGCCTTTGAATTCAAAGCACACGGCTATGGAACGAAATCGAAAAATTTGAAAATTTGCACTTCCTAGCCGGTTTGTACGTGTTTATACGTGAAAAAAAGCATTTGAATTCAAAGCACCCGGCTATGGAACGAAATCTAAAAATTTGAAAATTTGCACTTCCTAGCCGGTTTGTACGTGTTTATACGTGAAAAAAAGCATTTGAATTCAAAGCACCCAGCTATGGAACAAAACTAAAAATTTGAAAATTCGACTTCTTTGCCGGTTTATGTGTGTATAAACGTGTAAAAATGTATGTTATTAAAACCACCCAACAATGGAACGAAATCTAAAAGTTGAAAATTTGGACTTCTTAGCCGGTTTATATGTGTTTATACGAGAAAAAGCATTTGAATTCAAAGCCACCGGCTATGGGAACGAAATCTAAAAATGTGAAAATTTGGACTTCTTAGCCGGTTAATATGTGTTTATACGAGAAAAAAAAGCCTTTGAATTCAAAGCACACGGCTATGGAACGAAATCGAAAAATTTGAAAATTTGCACTTCCTAGCCGGTTTGTACGTGTTTATACGTGAAAAAAAGCATTTGAATTCAAAGCACCCGGCTATGGAACGAAATCTAAAAATTTGAAAATTTGCACTTCCTAGCCGGTTTGTACGTGTTATACGTGAAAAAAAAGCATTTGAATTCAAAGCACCCAGCTATGGAACAAAACTAAAATTTGAAAATTTCGACTTCTTTGCCGGTTTATGTGTGTATAAACGTGTAAAAATGTATGTTCATTAAAACCACCCAACAATGGAACGAAATCTAAAAAGTTGAAAATTTGGACTTCTTAGCCGGTTTATATGTGTTTATACGAGAAAAAAAGCATTTGAATTCAAAGCACCCGGCTATGGAACGAAATCTAAAAATGTGAAAATTTGGACTTCTTAGACGGTTTATACGTGTTTATACGTGAAAAAAAGCATTTGAATTCAAAGCACCCGGCTATGAAACGAAATCTAAAAATGTGAAAATTTGGACTTCTTAGCCGGTTTGTACGTGTTTATACGTGAAAAAAAGCATTTGAATTCAAAGCACGCGGCTATGGAACGAAATCTAAAAATTTGAAAATTTGCACTTCCTAGCCGGTTTGTACGTGTTTATACGTGAAAAAAAGCATTTGAATTCAAAGCACCAGCTATGGAACAAAACTAAAAATTTGAAAATTTCGACTTCTTTGCCGGTTTATGTGTGTATAAACGTGTAAAAATGTATGTTCATTAAAACCACCCAACATGGAACGAAATCTAAAAAGTTGAAAATTTGGACTTCTTAGCCGGTTTATATGTGTTTATACGAGAAAAAAAGCATTTGAATTCAAAGCACCCGGCTATGGAACGAAATCTAAAAATGTGAAAATTTGGACTTCTTAGACGGTTTATACGTGTTTATACGTGAAAAAAAGCATTTGAATTCAAAGCACCCGGCTATGAAACGAAATCTAAAAATGTGAAAATTTGGACTTCTTAGCCGGTTTGTACGTGTTTATACGTGAAAAAAAGCATTTGAATTCAAAACACCCAGCTATGGAACAAAAATAAAAATTTGAATATTTCGACTTCTTTGCCGGTTTATGTGTGTATAAACGTGTAAAAATGTATGTTCATTAAAACCACCCAACAATGGAACGAAATCTAAAAAGTTGAAAATTTGGACTTCTTAGCCGGTTTATATGTGTTTATACGAGAAAAAAAGCATTTGAATTCAAAGCACCCGGCTATGGAACGAAATCTAAAAATGTGAAAATTTGGACTTCTTAGCCGGTTAATATGTGTTTATACGAGAAAAAAAGCCTTTGAATTCAAAGCACACGGCTATGGAACGAAATCTAAAAATTTGAAAATTTGCACTTCCTAGCCGGTTTGTACGTGTTTATACGTGAAAAAAAGCATTTGAATTCAAAGCACCCGCTATGGAACGAAATCTAAAAATTTGAAAATTTGCACTTCCTAGCCGGTTTGTACGTGTTTATACGTGAAAAAAAGCATTTGAATTCAAAGCACCCAGCTATGGAACAAAACTAAAAATTTGAAAATTTCGACTTCTTTGCCGGTTTATGTGTGTATATACGTGTAAAAATGCATGTTCATTCAATCCACCCGGCAATGGAACGAAATCTAAAAATTTGAAAATTGGACTTCTTAGCCAGTTTATACGTGTTTATACAAGAAAAAAAGCATTTGTATTCAATTCACCTGCCTATGGAACGAAATCTTAAAATTTGAAAATTGGCCTTCTTTGGCCGGTTTATGTGTGTATATACATGTAAAAATCATGTTAATGTAATCCACCTGGCAATGGAACGAAATCTGAAAATTTAAAATTTGGTCTTCCTAGCCGGTTTATGTGTGTATAAACGTGTAAAAATGTATGTTCATTAAATCCACCCGGCAATGGAACGATATCTACAAAGTTGAAAATTGGACTTCTTAGCCGGTTAATATGTGTTTATACGAGAAAAAAGCATTTGTATTCAAACACCCAGCTATGGAACAAAAATAAAAATTTGAAAATTTCGACTTCTTTGCCGGTTTATGTGTGTATAAACGTGTAAAAATGTATGTTCATTATATCCACCCGGCAAAGGAACGAAATCTAAAAATTTGAAAATTTACACTTCCTAGCCGGTTTGTACGTGTTTATACGTGAAAAAAAGCATTTGAATTCAAAGCACCCAGCTATGGAACAAAACTAAAAATTTGAAAATTTCGACTTCGTTGCCGGTTTATGTGTGTATATACGTGTAAAAATGTATGTTCATTAAATCCACTCGGCAATGGAACGAAATCTAAAAATTTTAAAATTTGGACTTCTTAGCCAGTTTATATGTGTTTATACGAGAAAAAAAAGCATTTGAATTCAAAGCACACGGCTATGGAACGAAATCTAAAAATTTGAAAATTTGCAACTTCCTAGCCGGTTTATATGTGTTTATACGAGAAAAAAAAGCATTTGAATTCAAAGCACACGGCTATGGAACGAAATCTAAAAATTTGAAAATTTGCACTTCCTAGCCGGTTTGTACGTGTTTATACGTGAAAAAAAGCATTTGAATTCAATGCACCCGGCTATGGAATGAAATCTAAAAATTTGAAAATTTCGACTTCTTTGCCGGTTTATGTGTGTATATACGTGTAAAAATGCATGTTCATTCAATCCACCCGGCAATGGAACGAAATCTAAAAATTTGAAAATTTCGACTTCTTTGCCGGTTTATGTGTGTATAAACGTGTAAAAATGTATGTTCATTAAATCCACCCCGGAATGGAACGAAATCTAAAAATTTGAAAATTTGTACTTCTTAGTCGGTTTATATGTGTTTATACGAGAAAAAAAAGAATTTGAATTCAAAGCACCCGGCTATGGAACGAAATCTAAAATTTCAAAATTTCGACTTTGCCGGTTTATGTGTGTATAAACGTGTCAAAATGTATGTTCATTAAATCCACCCGGCAATGGAAACGAAATCTAAAAAGTTGAAAATTTGGACTTCTTTAGCAGCAGGTTATATGTGTTTATACGATGAAAAAAAGCTTGAATTCAAAGCACACGGCTATGGAACGAAATCTAAAATTTGAAAATTTGCACTTCCTAGCCGGTTTTGTACGTGTTTATACGTGAAAATAAAAAACATTTGAATTCAATGCACCGGCTACTGGAATGAAATTTAAAAATTGAAAATTTCGACTTCTTTGCCGAATTATGTGTGTATATACGTGTAAAAATGCATGTTCCATCTCAATCCACCCGGCAATGGAACGAAATCTAAAATTTGAAAATTTGACTTCTTAGCGGTTTATATGTGTTTATACGAGAAAAAAAGCATTTGAATTCAAAGCACACGGCTATGGAACGAAATTTAAAAATTTGAAAATTTGCACTTCCTAGCCGGTTGTGTACGTGTTTATACGTGAAAAAAGCATTGTATCAAAGCACCCGGCTATGGAACGAAATCTAATAATTGAAATTCGAATTCTTTGCCGAATTATGTGTGTATATACGTGTAAAATGCATGTTCATTAATCCATCCGACAATGGAACGAAATCTAAAAATTTGAAAATTTGGAATTCTTAGCCAGTTTATATGTGTTTATACGAGAAAATGCATTGAATTCAAAGCACCCAGCTATGGAACAAAACTAAAATTTGAAAATTTCGACTTCTTTGCCGGTTTATGTGTGTATAAAACGTGTAAAAATGTATGTTCATTAAATCCACCCGGCAATGGAACGAAATCCAAAGATTTGAAAATTTGGTCTTCTTAGCCGGTTTATATGTGTTTATACGAGAAAAAAAGCATTTGAATTCAAAGCACCCGGCTATGGAACGAAATCTAAAAATGTGAAAATTTGGACTTCTTAGCCGGTTTTATGTGTGTATATAAAAGGAAAAATGCATGTTCATTCAATCCACCCGGCAATGGACGAAATCTAAAAAATTTGAAAATTTGGAGTTCTTAGCCGGTTTATATGTGTTTTACGAGAAAAAAAGCATTTGAATTCAAAGCACACGGCTATGGAACGAAATCTAAAAATTTGAAAATTTCGACTTCTTTGCCCGGTTTATGTGTGTATAAACGTGTAAAAATGTATGTTCATTAAATCCACCCGCAATGGAACGAAATCTAAAAAGTTGAAAATTTGGACTTCTTAGCCGGTTATATGTGTTTATACGAGAAAAAAAAGCATTTGAATTCAAAGCACCCCGGCTATGGAACGAAATCTAAAAATGTGAAAAATTTGGACTTCTTTGCCGGTTTATGTGTGTATAACGTGTAAAAATGCATTTGAATTCAAAGCACCCGGCTATAGAACGATATCTAAAAATTTGAAAATTGGACTTCTTAGCCGGTTAATATGTGTTTATACGAGAAAAAAAGCATTTGAATTCAAAGCACCCGGCTTGGAACGAAATCTAAAATTTGAAAAATTGGACTTCCTAGTCGGTTTGTACGTGTTTATACGTGAAAAAAAGCATTTGAATTCAAAGCACCCGCTATAGAACGAAATCTAAAGATTTGAAAATTTGGACTCTTAGCCAGTTTAATTATGTGTTTACTACGAGAAAAAAAAGCATTTGAATTCAAAGCACACGGCTATGGAAAACGAAATCTAAAAAGTTGAAAATTGCACTTCCTAGCCGGTTTGTACGTGTTTTATACGTGAAAAAAAGCATTTGAATTCAAAGCACCCAGCTATGGAACAAACTAAAATTTGAAAATTTCGACTTCTTTGGCCGGTTTATGTGTGTATATACGTGTAAAAATGTATGTTCATTAAATCACCCAACAATGGAACGAAATCTAAAAAGTTGAAAATTTGGACTTCTTAGCCGGTTTATATGTGTTTATACGAGAAAAAAAGCATTTGAATTCAAAGCACCCGGCAATGGAACGAAATCTACAAAATGTGAAAATTTGGACTTCTTAGCTGGTTATATGTGTTTATACGAGAAAAAATGCATTTGAATTCCAAGCATCAAGGCTATGGAACGAAATCTAAAAATTTGAAAATTGGCACTTCCTAGCCGGTTTGTACCTGTTTATACGTGAAAAAAAGCATTTGAATTCAAAGCACCCAGCTATGGAACAAACTAAAATTTGAAAATTTCGACTTCTTTGCCGGTTTATGTGTGTATAAACGTGTAAAATGTATGTTCATTAAATCTACCCGGCAATGGAACGAAATCTAAAAAGTTGAAAATTTGGACTTCTCAGCCGGTTTATATGTGTTTATACGAGAAAAAAAGCATTTGAATTCAAAGCACACGGCTATGGAACGAAATCTAAAAATTTGAAAATTTGCACTTCCTAGCCGGTTTGTACGTGTTTATACGTGAAAAAAAGCATTTGAATTCAAAGCACCCGGCTATGGAACGAAATCTAAAAATTTGAAATTTCGACTTCTTTGCCGGTTTATGTGTGTCTATACGTGTAAAAATGCATGTTCATTCAATCCACCCGGCAATGGAACGAAAACTAAAAATTTGAAAATTTGGACTTCTTAGCCAGTTTATACGTGTTTATACCAGAAAAAAAGCATTTGAATTCAAAGCACCCAGCTATGGAACAAAACTAAAATTTGAAAATTTCGAGTTCTTTGCCGGTTTATGTGTGTATATACGTGTAAAAATGTATGTTCATTAATCCACCCGGCAATGGAACGAAATCTAAAAATTTGAAAATTTGGACTTCTTAGCCGGTTTATATGTGTTTATACGAGAAAAAAAGCATTTTAATTCAAAGCACACGGCTATGGAACAAAATCTAAAAATTTGAAAATTTGCACTTCCTAGCCGGTTTGTACGTGTTTATACGTGAAAAAAAAGCATTTGAATTCAATGCACCCGGCTAAGGAATGAAATCTAAAAATTTGAAAATTTCGACTTCTTTGCCGAATTATGTGTGTATATACGTGTAAAAATGCATGTTCATTCAATCCACCCGGCAATGGAACGAAATCTAAAAATTTGAAAATTTGGACTTCTTAGCCGGTTTATATGTGTTTATACGAGAAAAAAAGCCTTTGAATTCAAAGCACCCGGCTATGGAACGAAATCTAAAAATTGAAAATTTGCACTTCCTAGCCGGTTTGTACGTGTTTATACGTGAAAAAAAGCATTTGAATTCAAAGCACCCAGCTATGGAACAAAACTAAAAATTTGAAAATTTCGACTTCTTTGCCGGTTTATGTGTGTATAAACGTGTAAAAATGTATGTTCATTAAAACCACCCAACAATGGAACGAAATCTAAAAAGTTGAAAATTTGGACTTCTTAGCCGGTTATATGTGTTTATACGAGAAAAAAAGCATTTGAATTCAAAGCACCGGCTATGGAACGAAATCTAAAAATGTGAAAATTTGGACTTCTTAGCCGGTTAATATGTGTTTATACGAGAAAAATGCATTTGAATTCAAAGCACACGGCTATGGAACGAAATCTAAAAATTTGAAAATTGGCACTTCCTAGCCGGTTTGTACCTGTTTATACGTGAAAAAAAGCATTTGAATTCAAAGCACCCAGCTATGGAACAAAACTAAAAATTTGAAAATTTCGACTCTTTGCCGGTTTATGTGTGTATAAACGTGTAAAAATGTATGTTCATTAAATCTACCCGGCAATGGACGAAATCTAAAAAGTTGAAAATTTGGACTTCTCAGCCGGTTTATATGTGTTTATACGAGAAAAAAAGCATTTGAATTCAAAGCACACGGCTATGGAACGAAACCTAAAAATTTGAAAATTTGCACTTCCTAGCCGGTCTGTACGTGTTTATACGTGAAAAAAAGCATTTGAATTCAAAGCACCCGGCTATGGAACGAAATCTAAAATTTGAAAATTTCGACTTCTTTGCCGGTTTATGTGTGTATATACGTGTAAAAATGCATGTTCATTCAATCCACCCGGCAATGGAACGAAAACTAAAAATGTGAAAATTTGGACTTCTTAGCCGGTTTGTACGTGTTTATACGTGAAAAAAGCATTTGAATTCAAAACACCCAGCTATGGAACAATAATAAAAATTTGAAAATTACGACTTCTTTGCCGGTTTATGTGTGTATAAACGTGTAAAAATGTATGTTCATTAAATCCACCCGGCAATGGAACGAAATCTAAAATTTGAAAATTTGTACTTCTTAGTCGGTTTATATGTGTTTATACGAGAAAAAAAGAATTTGAATTCAAAGCACCCGGCTATGGAACGAAATCTAAAAATTTCAAAAATTTCGACTTCTTTGCCGGTTTATGTGTGTATAAACGTGTAAAAATGTATGTTCATTAAATCCCACCCGGCAATGGAACGAAATCTAAAAAGTTGAAAATTTGGACTTCTTAGCCGGTTTATATGTGTTTATACGAGAAAAAAGCATTTGAATTCAAAGCACCCAGCTATGAACAAAAATAAAAATTTAAAATTTCGACTTCTTTGCCGGTTTATGTGTGTATAAACGTGTAAAAATGTATGTTCATTAAATCTACCCGGCAATGGAACGAAATCTAAAAAGTTGAAAATTTGGACTTCTTAGCCGGTTTATATGTGTTTATACGAGAAAAAAAGCATTTGAATTCAAAGCACACGGCTATGGAACGAAATCTAAAAATTTGAAAATTTGCACTTCCTAGCCGGTTTGTACGTGTTTATACGTGAAAAAAAGCAGTTGAATTCAAAGCACCCGGCTATGGAACGAAATCTAAAAATTTGAAAATTTCGACTTCTTTGCCGGTTTATGTGTGTATATACGTGTATAAATGCATGTTCATTCAATCCACCCGGCAATGGAACGAAATCTAAAAATTTGAAAATTTGGACTTCTTAGCCAGTTTATACGTGTTATATACCAGAAAAAAGCATTTGTATTCAATTCACCTGCCTATGGAACGAAATCTAAAATTTGAAAATTTGGCCTTCTTTGCCGGTTTATGTGTGTATATACATGTAAAAATGCATGTCAATTCAATCCACGCTATAATCGAACGAAATTTAAAAATTTGAAAATATCGACTTCTTTGCCGGTTTATGTGTGTATATACGTGTAAAAATGCATGTTAATTCAATCCACGCGGCAAATGGAACGAAATCTAAAAAAATTTAAAAATTTCGACTTCATAGCCGGTTTAGACGTGTATATACATGAAAAAAAGCATTGAATTCAAAGAACCCGGTATGGAACGCAATCTAAAAACTGGAAAATTTCGTCTTCATAGCCGGTTTATGCGTGTATATACGTGTAATATTGCATGTTAACTCAATCCACCCGGCAACGGAACGAAATCTAAAAATTTGAAAATTTGTCCTTCTTTGCCTGTTCATGTGTGAATATACATGTAAAAATGCATGTTAATTCAATCCACCCGGCAATGAAACGAAATCTAAAAATTTGAAAATATCGACTTCTTTGCCGGTTTATGTGTGTATATACGTGTAAAAATGTATGTTAATTCAAAGCACCCGGCTAAGGCACGAAATCTAAAAATTTGAAAATTTGGTCTTCCCAGCTGGTTTATGTGTGTAATATACGTGAAAAAAAGCATTTGGATTCAAAGCACCCGGCTATGGACGCAATCTAAAAATTTGAAATTTGGCCTCCTTTGCCGGTTTATGTGTGTATATACATGTAAAAATGCATGTCAATTCAATCCACGCGGTAATCGAACGAAATATAAAAATTTGAAACATATCGATTTCTTGCCGGTTTATGTGTGTATATACGTGTAATAAATGTATGTTAATTCAATGCACCCGGCAATGGAACGAAATCTAAAATTTGAAATTTGGACTTCTTAGCCAGTTTATACGTGTTTATACCAGCATAAGCATTTGAATTCAAAGCACACGGCTATGGAACGAAATCTAAAAATTTGAAAATTTCGACTTCTTTGCCGGTGTATGTGTGTATATACGTGTAAAATGCATGTTCATTCAATCCACCCGGCCATGGACGAATCTAAAAAATTTGAAAATTTGGACTTCTTAGCCGGTTTTATATACGTGTTTATACGTGAAAAAAAGCATTTGAATTCAAAGCACCCGGCTATGAAACGAAATCTAAAAATGTGAAAATTTGGACTTCTTAGCCGGTTTGTACGTGTTTATACGTGAAAAAAAGCATTTGAATTCAAAAGCACCCCAGCTATGGAACAAAAACTAAAAATTTGAATATTTCGACTTCTTTGCCGGTTTATGTGTGTATAAACGTGTAAAAATGTATGTTCATTAAAACCACCCAACAATGGAACGAAATCTAAAAAGTTGAAAATTTGGACTTCTTAGCCGGTTTATATGTTGTTTATACGAGAAAAAAAGCATTTGAATTCAAAGCACCCGGCTATGGAACGAAATCTAAAAATGTGAAAATTTGGACTTCTTAGCCGGTTAATATGTGTTTATACGAGAAAAAAAGCCTTTGAATTCAAAGCACACGGCTATGGAACGAAATCTAAAAATTTGAAAATTTGCACTTCCTAGCCGTTTTGTACGTGTTTATACGTGAAACAAAGCATTTGAATTCAAAGCACGCGGCTATGGAACGAAATCTAAAAATTTGAAAATTTGCACTTCCTAGCCGGTTTGTACGTGTTTATACGTGAAAAAAAGCATTTGAATTCAAAGCACCCAGCTATGGAACAAAACTAAAAATTTGAAAATTTCGACTTCTTTGCCGGTTTATGTGTGTATATACGTGTAAAAATGCATGTTCATTCAATCCACCCGGCAATGGAACGAAATCTAAAAATTTGAAAATTTGGACTTCTTAGCCAGTTTATACGTGTTTATACAAGAAAAAAGCATTTGTATTCAATTCACCTGCCTATGGAACGAAATCTTAAAATTTGAAAATTTGGCCTTCTTTGCCGGTTTATGTGTGTATATACATGTAAAAATCATGTTAATGTAATCCACCTGGCAATGGAACGAAATCTGAAAATTTAAAATTTGGTCTTCCTAGCCGGTTTATGTGTGTATAAACGTGTAAAAATGTATGTTCATTATATCCACCCGGCAAAGGAACGAAATCTAAAAATTTGAAAATTTACACTTCCTAGCCGGTTTGTACGTGTTATACGTGAAAAAAAGCATTTGAATTCAAAGCACCCAGCTATGGAACAAAACTAAAAATTTGAAAATTTCGACTTCTTTGCCGGTTTATGTGTGTATAAACGTGTAAAAATGTATGTTCATTATATCCACCCGGCAAAGGAACGAAATCTAAAAATTTGAAAATTTACACTTCCTAGCCGGTTTGTACGTGTTTATACGTGAAAAAAAGCATTTGAATTCAAAGCACCCAGCTATGGAACAAAACTAAAAATTTGAAAATTTCGACTTCTTTGCCGGTTTATGTGTGTATAAACGTGTAAAAATGTATGTTCATTATATCCACCGGCAAAGGAACGAATCTAAAAATTTGAAAATTTACACTTCCAGCCGGTTTGTACGTGTTTATACGTGAAAAAAAGCATTTGTTCAATTCACCTGCCTATGGAACGAAATCTAAAAATTTGAAAATTTGGCCTTCTTTGCCGGTTTATGTGTGTATATACATGTAAAAATCATGTTAATGTAATCCACCTGGCAATGGAACGAAATCTGAAAATTTAAAATTTGGTCTTCCTAGCCGGTTTATGTGTGTATAAACGTGTAAAAATGTATGTTCATTAAATCCACCCGGCAATGGAACGATATCTACAAAGTTGAAAATTTGGACTTCTTAGCCGGTTAATATGTGTTTATACGAGAAAAAAAGCATTTGTATTCAAAACACCCAGCTATGGAACAAAAATAAAAATTTGAAAATTTCGACTTCTTTGCCGGTTTATGTGTGTATAAACGTGTAAAAATGTATGTTCATTATATCCACCCGGCAAAGGAACGAAATCTAAAAATTTGAAAATTTACACTTCCTAGCCGGTTTGTACGTGTTTATACGTGAAAAAAAGCATTTGAATTCAAAGCACCCAGCTATGGAACAAAACTAAAAATTTGAAAATTTCGACTTCGTTGCCGGTTTATGTGTGTATATACGTGTAAAAATGTATGTTCATTAAATCCACTCGGCAATGGAACGAAATCTAAAAATTTTAAAATTTGGACTTCTTAGCCAGTTTATATGTGTTTATACGAGAAAAAAAGCATTTGAATTCAAAGCACACGGCTATGGAACGAAATCTAAAAATTTGAAATTTGCACTTCCTAGCCGGTTTATATGTGTTTATACGAGAAAAAAAGCATTTGAATTCAAAGCACACGGCTATGGAACGAAATCTAAAAATTTGAAAATTTGCACTTCCTAGCCGGTTTGTACGTGTTTATACGTGAAAAAAAGCATTTGAATTCAATGCACCCGGCTATGGAATGAAATCTAAAAATTTGAAAATTTCGACTTCTTTGCCGGTTTATGTGTGTATATACGTGTAAAAATGCATGTTCATTCAATCCACCCGGCAATGGAACGAAATCTAAAAATTTGAAAATTTCGACTTCTTTGCCGGTTTATGTGTGTATAAACGTGTAAAAATGTATGTTCATTAAATCCACCCGGAATGGAACGAAATCTAAAAATTTGAAAATTTGTACTTCTTAGTCGGTTTATATGTGTTTATACGAGAAAAAAAGAATTTGAATTCAAAGCACCCGGCTATGGAACGAAATCTAAAAATTTCAAAATTTCGACTTTGCCGGTTTATGTGTGTATAAACGTGTCAAAATGTATGTTCATTAAATCCACCCGGCAATGGAACGAAATCTAAAAAGTTGAAAATTTGGACTTCTTAGCAGGTTTATATGTGTTTATACGAGAAAAAAAGCATTTGAATTCAAAGCACACGGCTATGGAACGAAATCTAAAAATTTGAAAATTTGCACTTCCTAGCCGGTTTGTACGTGTTTATACGTGAAAAAAAAACATTTGAATTCAATGCACCCGGCTATGGAATGAAATTTAAAAATTTGAAAATTTCGACTTCTTTGCCGAATTATGTGTGTATATACGTGTAAAAATGCATGTTCATTCAATCCACCCGGCAATGGAACGAAATCTAAAAATTTGAAAATTTGGACTTCTTAGCCGGTTTATATGTGTTTATACGAGAAAAAAAGCATTTGAATTCAAAGCACACGGCTATGGAACGAAATTTAAAAATTTGAAAATTTGCACTTCCTAGCCGGTTTGTACGTGTTTATACGTGAAAAAAAGCATTTGTATTCAAAGCACCCGGCTATGGAACGAAATCTAATAATTTGAAAATTTCGAATTCTTTGCCGAATTATGTGTGTATATACGTGTAAAAATGCATGTTCATTCAATCCATCCGACAATGGAACGAAATCTAAAAATTTGAAAATTTGGAATTCTTAGCCAGTTTATATGTGTTTATACGAGAAAATGCATTTGAATTCAAAGCACCCAGCTATGGAACAAAACTAAAAATTTGAAAATTTCGACTTCTTTGCCGGTTTATGTGTGTATAAACGTGTAAAAATGTATGTTCATTAAATCCACCCGGCAATGGAACGAAATCCAAAGATTTGAAAATTTGGTCTTCTTAGCCGGTTTATATGTGTTTATACGAGAAAAAAAGCATTTGAATTCAAAGCACCCGGCTATGGAACGAAATCTAAAAATGTGAAAATTTGGACTTCTTAGCCGGTTTATGTGTGTATATAAAAGGAAAAATGCATGTTCATTCAATCCACCCGGCAATGGAACGAAATCTAAAAATTTGAAAATTTGGAGTTCTTAGCCGGTTTATATGTGTTTTACGAGAAAAAAAGCATTTGAATTCAAAGCACACGGCTATGGAACGAAATCTAAAAATTTGAAAATTTCGACTTCTTTGCCGGTTTATGTGTGTATAAACGTGTAAAAATGTATGTTCATTAAATCCACCCGGCAATGGAACGAAATCTAAAAAGTTGAAAATTTGGACTTCTTAGCCGGTTTATATGTGTTTATACGAGAAAAAAAGCATTTGAATTCAAAGCACCCGGCTATGGAACGAAATCTAAAAATGTGAAAATTTGGACTTCTTTGCCGGTTTATGTGTGTATAAACGTGTAAAAATGCATTTGAATTCAAAGCACCCGGCTATAGAACGATATCTAAAAATTTGAAAATTTGGACTTCTTAGCCGGTTAATATGTGTTTATACGAGAAAAAAAGCATTTGAATTCAAAGCACCCGGCTTTGGAACGAAATCTAAAAATTTGAAAATTTGGACTTCCTAGTCGGTTTGTACGTGTTTATACGTGAAAAAAAGCATTTGAATTCAAAGCACCCGGCTATAGAACGAAATCTAAAGATTTGAAAATTTGGACTTCTTAGCCAGTTTATATGTGTTTATACGAGAAAAAAAGCATTTGAATTCAAAGCACACGGCTATGGAACGAAATCTAAAAAGTTGAAAATTTGCACTTCCTAGCCGGTTTGTACGTGTTTATACGTGAAAAAAAGCATTTGAATTCAAAGCACCCAGCTATGGAACAAACTAAAAATTTGAAAATTTCGACTTCTTTGCCGGTTTATGTGTGTATATACGTGTAAAAATGTATGTTCATTAAATCACCCAACAATGGAACGAAATCTAAAAAGTTGAAAATTTGGACTTCTTAGCCGGTTTATATGTGTTTATACGAGAAAAAAAGCATTTGAATTCAAAGCACCCGGCAATGGAACGAAATCTAAAAATGTGAAAATTTGGACTTCTTAGCTGGTTAATATGTGTTTATACGAGAAAAAATGCATTTGAATTCAAAGCACAAGGCTATGGAACGAAATCTAAAAATTTGAAAATTGGCACTTCCTAGCCGGTTTGTACCTGTTTATACGTGAAAAAAAGCATTTGAATTCAAAGCACCCAGCTATGGAACAAAACTAAAAATTTGAAAATTTCGACTTCTTTGCCGGTTTATGTGTGTATAAACGTGTAAAAATGTATGTTCATTAAATCTACCCGGCAATGGAACGAAATCTAAAAAGTTGAAAATTTGGACTTCTCAGCCGGTTTATATGTGTTTATACGAGAAAAAAAGCATTTGAATTCAAAGCACACGGCTATGGAACGAAATCTAAAAATTTGAAAATTTGCACTTCCTAGCCGGTTTGTACGTGTTTATACGTGAAAAAAAGCATTTGAATTCAAAGCACCCGGCTATGGAACGAAATCTAAAAATTTGAAAATTTCGACTTCTTTGCCGGTTTATGTGTGTATATACGTGTAAAAATGCATGTTCATTCAATCCACCCGGCAATGGAACGAAAACTAAAAATTTGAAAATTTGGACTTCTTAGCCAGTTTATACGTGTTTATACCAGAAAAAAAGCATTTGAATTCAAAGCACCCAGCTATGGAACAAAACTAAAAATTTGAAAATTTCGAGTTCTTTGCCGGTTTATGTGTGTATATACGTGTAAAAATGTATGTTCATTAAATCCACCCGGCAATGGAACGAAATCTAAAAATTTGAAAATTTGGACTTCTTAGCCGGTTTATATGTGTTTATACGAGAAAAAAAAGCATTTTAATTCAAAGCACACGGCTATGGAACAAAATCTAAAAATTTGAAAATTTGCACTTCCTAGCCGGTTTGTACGTGTTTATACGTGAAAAAAAAGCATTTGAATTCAATGCACCCGGCTAAGGAATGAAATCTAAAAATTTGAAAATTTCGACTTCTTTGCCGAATTATGTGTGTATATACGTGTAAAAATGCATGTTCATTCAATCCACCCGGCAATGGAACGAAATCTAAAAATTTGAAAATTTGGACTTCTTAGCCGGTTTATATGTGTTTATACGAGAAAAAAAGCCTTTGAATTCAAAGCACCCGGCTATGGAACGAAATCTAAAAATTTGAAAATTTGCACTTCCTAGCCGGTTTGTACGTGTTTATACGTGAAAAAAAGCATTTGAATTCAAAGCACCCAGCTATGGAACAAAACTAAAAATTTGAAAATTTCGACTTCTTTGCCGGTTTATGTGTGTATAAACGTGTAAAAATGTATGTTCATTAAAACCACCCAACAATGGAACGAAATCTAAAAAGTTGAAAATTTGGACTTCTTAGCCGGTTTATATGTGTTTATACGAGAAAAAAAGCATTTGAATTCAAAGCACCCGGCTATGGAACGAAATCTAAAAATGTGAAAATTTGGACTTCTTAGCCGGTTAATATGTGTTTATACGAGAAAAAATGCATTTGAATTCAAAGCACACGGCTATGGAACGAAATCTAAAAATTTGAAAATTGGCACTTCCTAGCCGGTTTGTACCTGTTTATACGTGAAAAAAAGCATTTGAATTCAAAGCACCCAGCTATGGAACAAAACTAAAAATTTGAAAATTTCGACTTCTTTGCCGGTTTATGTGTGTATAAACGTGTAAAAATGTATGTTCATTAAATCTACCCGGCAATGGAACGAAATCTAAAAAGTTGAAAATTTGGACTTCTCAGCCGGTTTATATGTGTTTATACGAGAAAAAAAGCATTTGAATTCAAAGCACACGGCTATGGAACGAAACCTAAAAATTTGAAAATTTGCACTTCCTAGCCGGTCTGTACGTGTTTATACGTGAAAAAAAGCATTTGAATTCAAAGCACCCGGCTATGGAACGAAATCTAAAAATTTGAAAATTTCGACTTCTTTGCCGGTTTATGTGTGTATATACGTGTAAAAATGCATGTTCATTCAATCCACCCGGCAATGGAACGAAAACTAAAAATGTGAAATTTGGACTTCTTAGCCGGTTTGTACGTGTTTATACGTGAAAAAAAGCATTTGAATTCAAAACACCCAGCTATGGAACAATAATAAAAATTTGAAAATTACGACTTCTTTGCCGGTTTATGTGTGTATAAACGTGTAAAAATGTATGTTCATTAAATCCACCCGGCAATGGAACGAAATCTAAAATTTGAAAATTTGTACTTCTTAGTCGGTTTATATGTGTTTATACGAGAAAAAAAGAATTTGAATTCAAAGCACCCGGCTATGGAACGAAATCTAAAAATTTCAAAATTTCGACTTCTTTGCCGGTTTATGTGTGTATAAACGTGTAAAAATGTATGTTCATTAAATCCACCCGGCAATGGAACGAAATCTAAAAAGTTGAAAATTTGGACTTCTTAGCCGGTTTATATGTGTTTATACGAGAAAAAAAGCATTTGAATTCAAAGCACCCAGCTATGGAACAAAAATAAAAATTTTAAAATTTCGACTTCTTTGCCGGTTTATGTGTGTATAAACGTGTAAAAATGTATGTTCATTAAATCTACCCGGCAATGGAACGAAATCTAAAAAGTTGAAAATTTGGACTTCTTAGCCGGTTTATATGTGTTTATACGAGAAAAAAAGCATTTGAATTCAAAGCACACGGCTATGGAACGAAATCTAAAAATTTGAAAATTTGCACTTCCTAGCCGGTTTGTACGTGTTTATACGTGAAAAAAAGCAGTTGAATTCAAAGCACCCGGCTATGGAACGAAATCTAAAAATTTGAAAATTTCGACTTCTTTGCCGGTTTATGTGTGTATATACGTGTATAAATGCATGTTCATTCAATCCACCCGGCAATGGAACGAAATCTAAAAATTTGAAAATTTGGACTTCTTAGCCAGTTTATACGTGTTTATACCAGAAAAAAAGCATTTGTATTCAATTCACCTGCCTATGGAACGAAATCTAAAAATTTGAAAATTTGGCCTTCTTTGCCGGTTTATGTGTGTATATACATGTAAAAATGCATGTCAATTCAATCCACGCTATAATCGAACGAAATTTAAAAATTTGAAAATATCGACTTCTTTGCCGGTTTATGTGTGTATATACGTGTAAAAATGCATGTTAATTCAATCCACGCGGCAATGGAACGAAATCTAAAAATTTAAAAATTTCGACTTCATAGCCGGTTTAGACGTGTATATACATGAAAAAAAGCATTTGAATTCAAAGAACCCGGGTATGGAACGCAATCTAAAAACTGGAAAATTTCGTCTTCATAGCCGGTTTATGCGTGTATATACGTGTAATATTGCATGTTAACTCAATCCACCCGGCAACGGAACGAAATCTAAAAATTTGAAAATTTGTCCTTCTTTGCCTGTTCATGTGTGAATATACATGTAAAAATGCATGTTAATTCAATCCACCCGGCAATGAAACGAAATCTAAAAATTTGAAAATATCGACTTCTTTGCCGGTTTATGTGTGTATATACGTGTAAAAATGTATGTTAATTCAAAGCACCCGGCTAAGGCACGAAATCTAAAAATTTGAAAATTTGGTCTTCCCAGCTGGTTTATGTGTGTATATACGTGAAAAAAAGCATTTGGATTCAAAGCACCCGGCTATGGAACGCAATCTAAAAATTTGAAATTTGGCCTCCTTTGCCGGTTTATGTGTGTATATACATGTAAAAATGCATGTCAATTCAATCCACGCGGTAATCGAACGAAATATAAAAATTTGAACATATCGATTTCTTTGCCGGTTTATGTGTGTATATACGTGTATAAATGTATGTTAATTCAATGCACCCGGCAATGGAACGAAATCTAAAAATTTGAAAATTTGGACTTCTTAGCCAGTTTATACGTGTTTATACCAGAATAAAGCATTTGAATTCAAAGCACACGGCTATGGAACGAAATCTAAAAATTTGAAAATTTCGACTTCTTTGCCGGTTTATGTGTGTATATACGTGTAAAAATGCATGTTCATTCAATCCACCCGGCCATGGAACGAAATCTAAAAATTTGAAAATTTGGACTTCTTAGCCGGTTTATACGTGTTTATACGTGAAAAAAAGCATTTGAATTCAAAGCACCCGGCTATGGAACGAAATCTAAAAATTTGAAAATTTCGACTTCTTTGCCGGTTTATGTGTGTATATACGTGTAAAAATGCATGTTCACTCAATCCACCCGGCAATGGAACGAAATCTAAAAATTTGAAAATTTGGACTTCTTAGCCGGTTTGTACGTGTTTATACGTGAAAAAAAGCATTTGAATTCAAAACACCCAGTTATGGAACAAAAATAAAAATTTGAAAATTTCGACTTCTTTGCCGGTTTATGTGTGTATAAACGTGTAAAAATGTATGTTCATTAAATCCACCCGGCAATGGAACGAAATCTAAAAATTTGAAAATTTGTACTTCTTAGTCGGTTTATATGTGTTTATACGAGAAAAAAAGCATTTGAATTCAAAGCACACGGCTATGGAACGAAATCTAAAAATTTGAAACTTTGCACGTCCTAGCCGGTTTGTACGTGTTTATACGTGAAAAAAAGCATTTGAATTCAAAGCACCCGGCTATGGAACAAAATCTAAAAATTTGAAAATTTGCACTTCCTAGCCGGATTGTACGTGTTTATACGTGAAAAAAAAGCATTTGAATTCAATGCACCCGGCTATGGAACGAAATCTAAAAATTTGAAAATTTCGACTTCTTTGCCGAATTATGTGTGTATATACGTGTAAAAATGCATGTTCATTCAATCCACCCGGCAATGGAACGAAATCTAAAAATTTGAAAATTTGGACTTCTTAGCCGGTTTATATGTGTTTATACGAGAAAAAAAGCATTTGAATTCAAAGCACACGGCTATGGAACGAAATCTAAAAATTTCAAAATTTCGACTTCTTTGCCGGTTTATGTGTGTATAAACGTGTAAAAATGTATGTTCATTAAATCCACCCGGCAATGGAACGAAATCTAAAAAGTTGAAAATTTGGACTTCTTAGCCGGTTTATATGTGTTTATACGAGAAAAAAAGCATTTGAACTCAAAGCACACGGCTATGGAACGAAATCTAAAAATTTGAAAATTTGCACTTCCTAGCCGGTTTGTACGTGTTTATACGTGAAAAAAAGGATTTGAATTCAAAGCACCCAGCTATGGAACAAAACTAAAAATTTGAAAATTTCGACTTCTTTGCCGGTTTGTACGTGTTTATACGTGAAAAAAAGCATTTGAATTCAAAACACCCAGCTATGGAACAAAAATAAAAATTTGAATATTTCGACTTCTTTGCCGGTTTATGTGTGTATAAACGTGTAAAAATGTATGTTCATTAAATCCACCCGGCAATGGAACGAAATCTAAAAATTTGAACATTTGTACTTCTTAGTCGGTTTATATGTGTTTATACGAGAAAAAAAGCATTTGAATTCAAAGCACACGGCTATGGAACGAAATCTAAAAATTTGAAAATTTGCACTTCCTAGCCGGTTTGTACGTGTTTATACGTGAAAAAAAGCATTTGAATTCAAAGCACCCAGCTATGGAACAAAACTAAATATTTGAAAATTTCGACTTCTTTGCCGGTTTATGTGTGTATAAACGTGTAAAAATGTATGTTCATTATATCCACCCGGCAAAGGAACGAAATCTAAAAATTTGAAAATTTACACTTCCTAGCCGGTTTGTACGTGTTTATACGTGAAAAAAAGCATTTGAATTCAAAGCACCCAGCTATGGAACAAAACTAAAAATTTGAAAATTTCGACTTCTTTGCCGGTTTATGTGTGTATAAACGTGTAAAAATGTATGTTCATTATATCCACCCGGCAAAGGAACGAAATCTAAAAATTTGAAAATTTACACTTCCTAGCCGGTTTGTACGTGTTTATACGTGAAAAAAAGCATTTGAATTCAAAGCACCCAGCTATGGAACAAAACTAAAAATTTGAAAATTTCGACTTCTTTGCCGGTTTATGTGTGTATAAACGTGTAAAAATGTATGTTCATTATATCCACCCGGCAAAGGAACGAAATCTAAAAATTTGAAAATTTACACTTCCTAGCCGGTTTGTACGTGTTTATACGTGAAAAAAAGCATTTGTATTCAATTCACCTGCCTATGGAACGAAATCTAAAAATTTGAAAATTTGGCCTTCTTTGCCGGTTTATGTGTGTATATACATGTAAAAATCATGTTAATGTAATCCACCTGGCAATGGAACGAAATCTGAAAATTTAAAATTTGGTCTTCCTAGCCGGTTTATGTGTGTATAAACGTGTAAAAATGTATGTTCATTAAATCCACCCGGCAATGGAACGATATCTACAAAGTTGAAAATTTGGACTTCTTAGCCGGTTAATATGTGTTTATACGAGAAAAAAAGCATTTGTATTCAAAACACCCAGCTATGGAACAAAAATAAAAATTTGAAAATTTCGACTTCTTTGCCGGTTTATGTGTGTATAAACGTGTAAAAATGTATGTTCATTATATCCACCCGGCAAAGGAACGAAATCTAAAAATTTGAAAATTTACACTTCCTAGCCGGTTTGTACGTGTTTATACGTGAAAAAAAGCATTTGAATTCAATGCACCCGGCTATGGAATGAAATCTAAAAATTTGAAAATTTCGACTTCTTTGCCGGTTTATGTGTGTATATACGTGTAAAAATGCATGTTCATTCAATCCACCCGGCAATGGAACGAAATCTAAAAATTTGAAAATTTCGACTTCTTTGCCGGTTTATGTGTGTATAAACGTGTAAAAATGTATGTTCATTAAATCCACCCGGAATGGAACGAAATCTAAAAATTTGAAAATTTGTACTTCTTAGTCGGTTTATATGTGTTTATACGAGAAAAAAAGAATTTGAATTCAAAGCACCCGGCTATGGAACGAAATCTAAAAATTTCAAAATTTCGACTTTGCCGGTTTATGTGTGTATAAACGTGTCAAAATGTATGTTCATTAAATCCACCCGGCAATGGAACGAAATCTAAAAAGTTGAAAATTTGGACTTCTTAGCAGGTTTATATGTGTTTATACGAGAAAAAAAGCATTTGAATTCAAAGCACACGGCTATGGAACGAAATCTAAAAATTTGAAAATTTGCACTTCCTAGCCGGTTTGTACGTGTTTATACGTGAAAAAAAAACATTTGAATTCAATGCACCCGGCTATGGAATGAAATTTAAAAATTTGAAAATTTCGACTTCTTTGCCGAATTATGTGTGTATATACGTGTAAAAATGCATGTTCATTCAATCCACCCGGCAATGGAACGAAATCTAAAAATTTGAAAATTTGGACTTCTTAGCCGGTTTATATGTGTTTATACGAGAAAAAAAGCATTTGAATTCAAAGCACACGGCTATGGAACGAAATTTAAAAATTTGAAAATTTGCACTTCCTAGCCGGTTTGTACGTGTTTATACGTGAAAAAAAGCATTTGTATTCAAAGCACCCGGCTATGGAACGAAATCTAATAATTTGAAAATTTCGAATTCTTTGCCGAATTATGTGTGTATATACGTGTAAAAATGCATGTTCATTCAATCCATCCGACAATGGAACGAAATCTAAAAATTTGAAAATTTGGAATTCTTAGCCAGTTTATATGTGTTTATACGAGAAAATGCATTTGAATTCAAAGCACCCAGCTATGGAACAAAACTAAAAATTTGAAAATTTCGACTTCTTTGCCGGTTTATGTGTGTATAAACGTGTAAAAATGTATGTTCATTAAATCCACCCGGCAATGGAACGAAATCCAAAGATTTGAAAATTTGGTCTTCTTAGCCGGTTTATATGTGTTTATACGAGAAAAAAAGCATTTGAATTCAAAGCACCCGGCTATGGAACGAAATCTAAAAATGTGAAAATTTGGACTTCTTAGCCGGTTTATGTGTGTATATAAAAGGAAAAATGCATGTTCATTCAATCCACCCGGCAATGGAACGAAATCTAAAAATTTGAAAATTTGGAGTTCTTAGCCGGTTTATATGTGTTTTACGAGAAAAAAAGCATTTGAATTCAAAGCACACGGCTATGGAACGAAATCTAAAAATTTGAAAATTTCGACTTCTTTGCCGGTTTATGTGTGTATAAACGTGTAAAAATGTATGTTCATTAAATCCACCCGGCAATGGAACGAAATCTAAAAAGTTGAAAATTTGGACTTCTTAGCCGGTTTATATGTGTTTATACGAGAAAAAAAGCATTTGAATTCAAAGCACCCGGCTATGGAACGAAATCTAAAAATGTGAAAATTTGGACTTCTTTGCCGGTTTATGTGTGTATAAACGTGTAAAAATGCATTTGAATTCAAAGCACCCGGCTATAGAACGATATCTAAAAATTTGAAAATTTGGACTTCTTAGCCGGTTAATATGTGTTTATACGAGAAAAAAAGCATTTGAATTCAAAGCACCCGGCTTTGGAACGAAATCTAAAAATTTGAAAATTTGGACTTCCTAGTCGGTTTGTACGTGTTTATACGTGAAAAAAAGCATTTGAATTCAAAGCACCCGGCTATAGAACGAAATCTAAAGATTTGAAAATTTGGACTTCTTAGCCAGTTTATATGTGTTTATACGAGAAAAAAAGCATTTGAATTCAAAGCACACGGCTATGGAACGAAATCTAAAAAGTTGAAAATTTGCACTTCCTAGCCGGTTTGTACGTGTTTATACGTGAAAAAAAGCATTTGAATTCAAAGCACCCAGCTATGGAACAAAACTAAAAATTTGAAAATTTCGACTTCTTTGCCGGTTTATGTGTGTATATACGTGTAAAAATGTATGTTCATTAAATCCACTCGGCAATGGAACGAAATCTAAAAATTTGAAAATTTGGACTTCTTAGCCGGTTTATGTGTGTATAAACGTGTAAAAATGTATGTTCATTAAATCACCCAACAATGGAACGAAATCTAAAAAGTTGAAAATTTGGACTTCTTAGCCGGTTTATATGTGTTTATACGAGAAAAAAAGCATTTGAATTCAAAGCACACGGCTATGGAACGAAATCTAAAAATTTGAAAATTTGCACTTCCTAGCCGGTTTATATGTGTTTATACGAGAAAAAAAGCATTTGAATTCAAAGCACACGGCTATGGAACGAAATCTAAAAATTTGAAAATTTGCACTTCCTAGCCGGTTTGTACGTGTTTATACGTGAAAAAAAGCATTTGAATTCAATGCACCCGGCTATGGAATGAAATCTAAAAATTTGAAAATTTCGACTTCTTTGCCGGTTTATGTGTGTATATACGTGTAAAAATGCATGTTCATTCAATCCACCCGGCAATGGAACGAAATCTAAAAATTTGAAAATTTCGACTTCTTTGCCGGTTTATGTGTGTATAAACGTGTAAAAATGTATGTTCATTAAATCCACCCGGAATGGAACGAAATCTAAAAATTTGAAAATTTGTACTTCTTAGTCGGTTTATATGTGTTTATACGAGAAAAAAAGAATTTGAATTCAAAGCACCCGGCTATGGAACGAAATCTAAAAATTTCAAAATTTCGACTTTGCCGGTTTATGTGTGTATAAACGTGTCAAAATGTATGTTCATTAAATCCACCCGGCAATGGAACGAAATCTAAAAAGTTGAAAATTTGGACTTCTTAGCAGGTTTATATGTGTTTATACGAGAAAAAAAGCATTTGAATTCAAAGCACACGGCTATGGAACGAAATCTAAAAATTTGAAAATTTGCACTTCCTAGCCGGTTTGTACGTGTTTATACGTGAAAAAAAACATTTGAATTCAATGCACCCGGCTATGGAATGAAATTTAAAAATTTGAAAATTTCGACTTCTTTGCCGAATTATGTGTGTATATACGTGTAAAAATGCATGTTCATTCAATCCACCCGGCAATGGAACGAAATCTAAAAATTTGAAAATTTGGACTTCTTAGCCGGTTTATATGTGTTTATACGAGAAAAAAAGCATTTGAATTCAAAGCACACGGCTATGGAACGAAATTTAAAAATTTGAAAATTTGCACTTCCTAGCCGGTTTGTACGTGTTTATACGTGAAAAAAAAACATTTGAATTCAATGCACCGGCTATGGAATGAAATTTAAAAATTTGAAAATTTCGACTTCTTTGCCGAATTATGTGTGTATATACGTGTAAAAATGCATGTTCATTCAATCCACCCGGCAATGGAACGAAATCTAAAAATTTGAAAATTTGGACTTCTTAGCCGGTTTATATGTGTTTATACGAGAAAAAAAGCATTTGAATTCAAAGCACACGGCTATGGAACGAAATTTAAAAATTTGAAAATTTGCACTTCCTAGCCGGTTTGTACGTGTTTATACGTGAAAAAAAGCATTTGTATTCAAAGCACCCGGCTATGGAACGAAATCTAATAATTTGAAAATTTCGAATTCTTTGCCGAATTATGTGTGTATATACGTGTAAAAATGCATGTTCATTCAATCCATCCGACAATGGAACGAAATCTAAAAATTTGAAAATTTGGAATTCTTAGCCAGTTTATATGTGTTTATACGAGAAAATGCATTTGAATTCAAAGCACCCAGCTATGGAACAAAACTAAAAATTTGAAAATTTCGACTTCTTTGCCGGTTTATGTGTGTATAAACGTGTAAAAATGTATGTTCATTAAATCCACCCGGCAATGGAACGAAATCCAAAGATTTGAAAATTTGGTCTTCTTAGCCGGTTTATATGTGTTTATACGAGAAAAAAAGCATTTGAATTCAAAGCACCCGGCTATGGAACGAAATCTAAAAATGTGAAAATTTGGACTTCTTAGCCGGTTTATGTGTGTATATAAAAGGAAAAATGCATGTTCATTCAATCCACCCGGCAATGGAACGAAATCTAAAAATTTGAAAATTTGGAGTTCTTAGCCGGTTTATATGTGTTTTACGAGAAAAAAAGCATTTGAATTCAAAGCACACGGCTATGGAACGAAATCTAAAAATTTGAAAATTTCGACTTCTTTGCCGGTTTATGTGTGTATAAACGTGTAAAAATGTATGTTCATTAAATCCACCCGGCAATGGAACGAAATCTAAAAAGTTGAAAATTTGGACTTCTTAGCCGGTTTATATGTGTTTATACGAGAAAAAAAGCATTTGAATTCAAAGCACCCGGCTATGGAACGAAATCTAAAAATGTGAAAATTTGGACTTCTTTGCCGGTTTATGTGTGTATAAACGTGTAAAAATGCATTTGAATTCAAAGCACCCGGCTATAGAACGATATCTAAAAATTTGAAAATTTGGACTTCTTAGCCGGTTAATATGTGTTTATACGAGAAAAAAAGCATTTGAATTCAAAGCACCCGGCTTTGGAACGAAATCTAAAAATTTGAAAATTTGGACTTCCTAGTCGGTTTGTACGTGTTTATACGTGAAAAAAAGCATTTGAATTCAAAGCACCCGGCTATAGAACGAAATCTAAAGATTTGAAAATTTGGACTTCTTAGCCAGTTTATATGTGTTTATACGAGAAAAAAAGCATTTGAATTCAAAGCACACGGCTATGGAACGAAATCTAAAAAGTTGAAAATTTGCACTTCCTAGCCGGTTTGTACGTGTTTATACGTGAAAAAAAGCATTTGAATTCAAAGCACCCAGCTATGGAACAAAACTAAAAATTTGAAAATTTCGACTTCTTTGCCGGTTTATGTGTGTATATACGTGTAAAAATGTATGTTCATTAAATCCACTCGGCAATGGAACGAAATCTAAAAATTTGAAAATTTGGACTTCTTAGCCGGTTTATGTGTGTATAAACGTGTAAAAATGTATGTTCATTAAATCACCCAACAATGGAACGAAATCTAAAAAGTTGAAAATTTGGACTTCTTAGCCGGTTTATATGTGTTTATACGAGAAAAAAAGCATTTGAATTCAAAGCACACGGCTATGGAACGAAATCTAAAAATTTGAAAATTTGCACTTCCTAGCCGGTTTATATGTGTTTATACGAGAAAAAAAGCATTTGAATTCAAAGCACACGGCTATGGAACGAAATCTAAAAATTTGAAAATTTGCACTTCCTAGCCGGTTTGTACGTGTTTATACGTGAAAAAAAGCATTTGAATTCAATGCACCCGGCTATGGAATGAAATCTAAAAATTTGAAAATTTCGACTTCTTTGCCGGTTTATGTGTGTATATACGTGTAAAAATGCATGTTCATTCAATCCACCCGGCAATGGAACGAAATCTAAAAATTTGAAAATTTCGACTTCTTTGCCGGTTTATGTGTGTATAAACGTGTAAAAATGTATGTTCATTAAATCACCCAACAATGGAACGAAATCTAAAAAGTTGAAAATTTGGACTTCTTAGCCGGTTTATATGTGTTTATACGAGAAAAAAAGCATTTGAATTCAAAGCACCCGGCAATGGAACGAAATCTAAAAATGTGAAAATTTGGACTTCTTAGCTGGTTAATATGTGTTTATACGAGAAAAAATGCATTTGAATTCAAAGCACAAGGCTATGGAACGAAATCTAAAAATTTGAAAATTGGCACTTCCTAGCCGGTTTGTACCTGTTTATACGTGAAAAAAAGCATTTGAATTCAAAGCACCCAGCTATGGAACAAAACTAAAAATTTGAAAATTTCGACTTCTTTGCCGGTTTATGTGTGTATAAACGTGTAAAAATGTATGTTCATTAAATCTACCCGGCAATGGAACGAAATCTAAAAAGTTGAAAATTTGGACTTCTCAGCCGGTTTATATGTGTTTATACGAGAAAAAAAGCATTTGAATTCAAAGCACACGGCTATGGAACGAAATCTAAAAATTTGAAAATTTGCACTTCCTAGCCGGTTTGTACGTGTTTATACGTGAAAAAAAGCATTTGAATTCAAAGCACCCGGCTATGGAACGAAATCTAAAAATTTGAAAATTTCGACTTCTTTGCCGGTTTATGTGTGTATATACGTGTAAAAATGCATGTTCATTCAATCCACCCGGCAATGGAACGAAAACTAAAAATTTGAAAATTTGGACTTCTTAGCCAGTTTATACGTGTTTATACCAGAAAAAAAGCATTTGAATTCAAAGCACCCAGCTATGGAACAAAACTAAAATTTGAAAATTTCGAGTTCTTTGCCGGTTTATGTGTGTATATACGTGTAAAAATGTATGTTCATTAAATCCACCCGGCAATGGAACGAAATCTAAAAATTTGAAAATTTGGACTTCTTAGCCGGTTTATATGTGTTTATACGAGAAAAAAAGCATTTTAATTCAAAGCACACGGCTATGGAACAAAATCTAAAAATTTGAAAATTTGCACTTCCTAGCCGGTTTGTACGTGTTTATACGTGAAAAAAAAGCATTTGAATTCAATGCACCCGGCTAAGGAATGAAATCTAAAAATTTGAAAATTTCGACTTCTTTGCCGAATTATGTGTGTATATACGTGTAAAAATGCATGTTCATTCAATCCACCCGGCAATGGAACGAAATCTAAAAATTTGAAAATTTGGACTTCTTAGCCGGTTTATATGTGTTTATACGAGAAAAAAAGCCTTTGAATTCAAAGCACCCGGCTATGGAACGAAATCTAAAAATTTGAAAATTTGCACTTCCTAGCCGGTTTGTACGTGTTTATACGTGAAAAAAAGCATTTGAATTCAAAGCACCCAGCTATGGAACAAAACTAAAAATTTGAAAATTTCGACTTCTTTGCCGGTTTATGTGTGTATAAACGTGTAAAAATGTATGTTCATTAAAACCACCCAACAATGGAACGAAATCTAAAAAGTTGAAAATTTGGACTTCTTAGCCGGTTTATATGTGTTTATACGAGAAAAAAAGCATTTGAATTCAAAGCACCCGGCTATGGAACGAAATCTAAAAATGTGAAAATTTGGACTTCTTAGCCGGTTAATATGTGTTTATACGAGAAAAAATGCATTTGAATTCAAAGCACACGGCTATGGAACGAAATCTAAAAATTTGAAAATTGGCACTTCCTAGCCGGTTTGTACCTGTTTATACGTGAAAAAAAGCATTTGAATTCAAAGCACCCAGCTATGGAACAAAACTAAAAATTTGAAAATTTCGACTTCTTTGCCGGTTTATGTGTGTATAAACGTGTAAAAATGTATGTTCATTAAATCTACCCGGCAATGGAACGAAATCTAAAAAGTTGAAAATTTGGACTTCTCTGCCGGTTTATATGTGTTTATACGAGAAAAAAAGCATTTGAATTCAAAGCACACGGCTATGGAACGAAACCTAAAAATTTGAAAATTTGCACTTCCTAGCCGGTCTGTACGTGTTTATACGTGAAAAAAAGCATTTGAATTCAAAGCACCCGGCTATGGAACGAAATCTAAAAATTTGAAAATTTCGACTTCTTTGCCGGTTTATGTGTGTATATACGTGTAAAAATGCATGTTCATTCAATCCACCCGGCAATGGAACGAAAACTAAAAATGTGAAAATTTGGACTTCTTAGCCGGTTTGTACGTGTTTATACGTGAAAAAAAGCATTTGAATTCAAAACACCCAGCTATGGAACAATAATAAAAATTTGAAAATTTCGACTTCTTTGCCGGTTTATGTGTGTATAAACGTGTAAAAATGTATGTTCATTAAATCCACCCGGCAATGGAACGAAATCTAAAAATTTGAAAATTTGTACTTCTTAGTCGGTTTATATGTGTTTATACGAGAAAAAAAGAATTTGAATTCAAAGCACCCGGCTATGGAACGAAATCTAAAAATTTCAAAATTTCGACTTCTTTGCCGGTTTATGTGTGTATAAACGTGTAAAAATGTATGTTCATTAAATCCACCCGGCAATGGAACGAAATCTAAAAAGTTGAAAATTTGGACTTCTTAGCCGGTTTATATGTGTTTATACGAGAAAAAAAGCATTTGAATTCAAAGCACCCAGCTATGGAACAAAAATAAAAATTTTAAAATTTCGACTTCTTTGCCGGTTTATGTGTGTATAAACGTGTAAAAATGTATGTTCATTAAATCTACCCGGCAATGGAACGAAATCTAAAAAGTTGAAAATTTGGACTTCTTAGCCGGTTTATATGTGTTTATACGAGAAAAAAAGCATTTGAATTCAAAGCACACGGCTATGGAACGAAATCTAAAAATTTGAAAATTTGCACTTCCTAGCCGGTTTGTACGTGTTTATACGTGAAAAAAAGCAGTTGAATTCAAAGCACCCGGCTATGGAACGAAATCTAAAAATTTGAAAATTTCGACTTCTTTGCCGGTTTATGTGTGTATATACGTGTATAAATGCATGTTCATTCAATCCACCCGGCAATGGAACGAAATCTAAAAATTTGAAAATTTGGACTTCTTAGCCAGTTTATACGTGTTTATACCAGAAAAAAAGCATTTGTATTCAATTCACCTGCCTATGGAACGAAATCTAAAAATTTGAAAATTTGGCCTTCTTTGCCGGTTTATGTGTGTATATACATGTAAAAATGCATGTCAATTCAATCCACGCTATAATCGAACGAAATTTAAAAATTTGAAAATATCGACTTCTTTGCCGGTTTATGTGTGTATATACGTGTAAAAATGCATGTTAATTCAATCCACGCGGCAATGGAACGAAATCTAAAAATTTAAAAATTTCGACTTCATAGCCGGTTTAGACGTGTATATACATGAAAAAAAGCATTTGAATTCAAAGAACCCGGGTATGGAACGCAATCTAAAAACTGGAAAATTTCGTCTTCATAGCCGGTTTATGCGTGTATATACGTGTAATATTGCATGTTAACTCAATCCACCCGGCAACGGAACGAAATCTAAAAATTTGAAAATTTGTCCTTCTTTGCCTGTTCATGTGTGAATATACATGTAAAAATGCATGTTAATTCAATCCACCCGGCAATGAAACGAAATCTAAAAATTTGAAAATATCGACTTCTTTGCCGGTTTATGTGTGTATATACGTGTAAAAATGTATGTTAATTCAAAGCACCCGGCTAAGGCACGAAATCTAAAAATTTGAAAATTTGGTCTTCCCAGCTGGTTTATGTGTGTATATACGTGAAAAAAAGCATTTGGATTCAAAGCACCCGGCTATGGAACGCAATCTAAAAATTTGAAATTTGGCCTCCTTTGCCGGTTTATGTGTGTATATACATGTAAAAATGCATGTCAATTCAATCCACGCGGTAATCGAACGAAATATAAAATTTGAACATATCGATTTCTTTGCCGGTTTATGTGTGTATATACGTGTATAAATGTATGTTAATTCAATGCACCCGGCAATGGAACGAAATCTAAAAATTTGAAAATTTGGACTTCTTAGCCAGTTTATACGTGTTTATACCAGAATAAAGCATTTGAATTCAAAGCACACGGCTATGGAACGAAATCTAAAAATTTGAAAATTTCGACTTCTTTGCCGGTTTATGTGTGTATATACGTGTAAAAATGCATGTTCATTCAATCCACCCGGCCATGGAACGAAATCTAAAAATTTGAAAATTTGGACTTCTTAGCCGGTTTATACGTGTTTATACGTGAAAAAAAAGCATTTGAATTCAAAGCACCCGGCTATGGAACGAAATCTAAAAATTTGAAAATTTCGACTTCTTTGCCGGTTTATGTGTGTATATACGTGTAAAAATGCATGTTCACTCAATCCACCCGGCAATGGAACGAAATCTAAAAATTTGAAAATTTGGACTTCTTAGCCGGTTTGTACGTGTTTATACGTGAAAAAAAGCATTTGAATTCAAAACACCCAGTTATGGAACAAAAATAAAAATTTGAAAATTTCGACTTCTTTGCCGGTTTATGTGTGTATAAACGTGTAAAAATGTATGTTCATTAAATCCACCCGGCAATGGAACGAAATCTAAAAATTTGAAAATTTGTACTTCTTAGTCGGTTTATATGTGTTTATACGAGAAAAAAAGCATTTGAATTCAAAGCACACGGCTATGGAACGAAATCTAAAATTTGAAACTTTGCACGTCCTTGCCGGTTTGTACGTGTTTATACGTGAAAAAAGCATTTGAATTCAAAGCACCCGGCTATGGAACAAAATCTAAAAATTTGAAAATTTGCACTTCCTAGCCGGTTTGTACGTGTTTATACGTGAAAAAAAAGCATTTGAATTCAATGCACCCGGCTATGGAACGAAATCTAAAAATTTGAAAATTTCGACTTCTTTGCCGAATTATGTGTGTATATACGTGTAAAAATGCATGTTCATTCAATCCACCCGGCAATGGAACGAAATCTAAAAATTTGAAAATTTGGACTTCTTAGCCGGTTTATATGTGTTTATACGAGAAAAAAAGCATTTGAATTCAAAGCACACGGCTATGGAACGAAATCTAAAAATTTCAAAATTTCGACTTCTTTGCCGGTTTATGTGTGTATAAACGTGTAAAAAATGTATGTTCATTAAATCCACCCGGCAATGGAACGAAATCTAAAAAGTTGAAAATTTGGACTTCTTAGCCGGTTTATATGTGTTTATACGAGAAAAAAAGCATTTGAACTCAAAGCACACGGCTATGGAACGAAATCTAAAATTTGAAAATTTGCACTTCCTAGCCGGTTTTGTACGTGTTTATACGTGAAAAAAAGGATTTGAATTCAAAGCACCCAGCTATGGAACAAAACTAAAAATTTGAAAATTTCGACTTCTTTGCCGGTTTGTACGTGTTTATACGTGAAAAAAAGCATTTGAATTCAAAACACCCAGCTATGGAACAAAAATAAAAATTTGAATATTTCGACTTCTTTGCCGGTTTATGTGTGTATAAACGTGTAAAATGTATGTTCATTAAATCCACCCGGCAATGGAACGAAATCTAAAAATTTGAACATTTGTACTTCTTAGTCGGTTTATATGTGTTTATACGAGAAAAAAAGCATTTGAATTCAAAGCACACGGCTATGGAACGAAATCTAAAAATTTGAAAATTGCACTTCCTAGCCGGTTTGTACGTGTTTATACGTGAAAAAAAGCATTTGAATTCAAAGCACCAGCTATGGAACAAACTAAATATTTGAAAATTTCGACTTCTTTGCGGTTTATGTGTGTATAAACGTGTAAAAATGTATGTTCATTATATCCACCCGGCAAAGGAAACGAAATCTAAAAATTTGAAAATTTACACTTCCTAGCCGGTTTGTACGTGTTTATACGTGAAAAAAAAGCATTTGAATTCAAAGCACCCAGCTATGGAACAAAACTAAAAATTTGAAAATTTCGACTTCTTTGCCGGTTTATGTGTGTATAAACGTGTAAAAATGTATGTTCATTATATCCACCCGGCAAAGGAACGAAATCTAAAAATTTGAAAATTTACATTCCTAGCCGGTTTGTACGTGTTTATACGTGAAAAAAAGCATTTGAATTCAAAGCACCCAGCTATGGAACAAAACTAAAAATTTGAAAAATTTCGACTTCTTTGCCGGTTATGTGTGTATAAACGTGTAAAAATGTATGTTCATTATATCCACCCGGCAAAGGAACGAAATCTAAAAATTTGAAAATTTACACTTCCTAGCCGGTTTGTACGTGTTTATACGTGAAAAAAAGCATTTGTATTCAATTCACCTGCCTATGGAACGAAATCTAAAATTTGAAATTTGGCCTTCTTTGCCGGTTTATGTGTGTATATACATGTAAAAATCATGTTAATGTAATCCACCTGGCAATGGAACGAAATCTGAAAAGTTTAAAAATTTGGTCTTCCTAGCCGGTTTATGTGGTATAAACGTGTAAAAAATGTATGTTCATTAAATCCCCCGGCAATGGAACGATATCTACAAGTTGAAAATTTGGGACTTCTTAGCCGGTTAATATGTGGTTTATACGAGAAAAAAAGCATTTGTATTCAAAACACCCAGCTATGGAACAAAAATAAAAATTTGAAAATTTCGACTTCTTTGCCGGTTTATGTGTGTATAAACGTGTAAAAATGTATGTTCATTATATCCACCCGGCAAAGGAACGAAATCTAAAAATTTGAAATTTACACTTCCTAGCCGGTTTGTACGTGTTTATACGTTAAAAAAAGCATTTGAATTCAAAGCACCCAGCTATGGAACAAAACTAAAAATTTGAAAATTTCGACTTCTTTGCCGGTTTATGTGTGTATATACGTGTAAAAATGTATGTTCATTAAATCCACTCGGCAATGGAACGAAATCTAAAAATTTTAAAATTTGGACTTCTTAGCCAGTTTTATGTGTTTATACGAGAAAAAAAGCATTTGAATTCAAAGCACACGGCTATGGAACGAAATCTAAAAAATTTGAAAATTTGCACTTCCTAGCCGGTTTATATGTGTTTATACGAGAAAAAAAGCATTTGAATTCAAAGCACACGGCTATGGAACGAAATCTAAAAATTTGAAAATTTGCACTTCCTAGCCGGTTTGTACGTGTTTATACGTGAAAAAAAAGCATTTGAATTCAATGCACCCGGCTATGGAATGAAATCTAAAAATTTGAAAATTTCGACTTCTTTGCCGGTTTATGTGTGTATATACGTGTAAAAAATGCATGTTCATTCAATCCACCCGGCAATGGTAACGAAATCTAAAAATTTGAAAATTTCGACTTCTTTGCCGGTTTATGTGTGTATAAACGTGTAAAAATGTATGTCATTAAATCCACCCGGAATGGAACGAAATCTAAAATTTGAAAATTTGTACTTCTTAGTCGGTTTATATGTGTTTATACGAGAAAAAAAGAATTTGAATTCAAAGCACCCGGCTATGGAACGAAATCTAAAAATTTCAAAATTTCGACTTTGCCGGTTTATGTGTGTATAAACGTGTCAAAATGTATGTTCATTAAATCCACCCGGCAATGGAACGAAATCTAAAAAGTTGAAAATTTGGACTTCTTAGCAGGTTTATATGTGTTTATACGAGAAAAAAAGCATTTGAATTCAAAGCACACGGCTATGGAACGAAATCTAAAATTTGAAAATTTGCACTTCCTAGCCGGTTTGTACGTGTTTATACGTGAAAAAAAAACATTTGAATTCAATGCACCCGGCTATGGAATGAAATTTAAAAATTTGAAAATTTCGACTTCTTTGCCGAATTATGTGTGTATATACGTGTAAAAATGCATGTTCATTCAATCCACCCGGCAATGGAACGAAATCTAAAAATTGAAAATTTGGACTTCTTAGCCGGTTTATATGTGTTTATACGAGAAAAAAAGCATTTGAATTCAAAGCACACGGCTATGGAACGAATTTAAAATTTGAAAATTTGCACTTCCTAGCCGGTTTGTACGTGTTTATACGTGAAAAAAGCATTTGTATTCAAAGCACCCGGCTATGGAACGAAATCTATAATTTGAAAATTTCGAATTCTTGCCGAATTATGTGTGTATATACGTGTAAAAATGCATGTTCATTCAATCATCCGACAATGGAACGAAATCTAAAAATTTGAAAATTTGGAATTCTTAGCCAGTTTATATGTGTTTATACGAGAAAATGCATTTGAATTCAAGCACCCAGCTATGGAACAAAACTAAAAATTTGAAAAATTTCGACTTCTTTGCCGGTTTATGTGTGTATAAACGTGTAAAAATGTATGTTCATTAAATCCACCCGGCAATGGAACGAAATCCAAAGATTTGAAAATTTGGTCTTCTTAGCCGGTTTATATGTGTTTATACGAGAAAAAAAGCATTTGAATTCAAAGCACCCGGCTATGGAACGAAATCTAAAAATGTGAAAATTTGGACTTCTTAGCCGGTTTATGTGTGTATATAAAAGGAAAAAATGCATGTTCATTCAATCCACCCGCATGGAACGAAATCTAAAAATTTGAAAATTTGGAGTTCTTAGCCGGTTTATATGTGTTTACGAGAAAAAAAGCATTTGAATTCAAAGCACGGCTATGGAACGAAATCTAAAAATTTGAAAATTTCGACTTCTTTGCCGGTTTATGTGTGTATAAACGTGTAAAAATGTATGTTCATTAAATCCACCCGGCAATGGAACGAAATCTAAAAAGTTGAAAATTTGGACTTCTTAGCCGGTTTATATGTGTTTATACGAGAAAAAAAGCATTTGAATTCAAAGCACCCGGCTATGGAACGAAATCTAAAAATGTGAAAATTTGGACTTCTTTGCCGGTTTATGTGTATAAACGTGTAAAAATGCATTTGAATTCAAGCACCCGGCTAATAGAACGATATCTAAAATTTGAAAATTTGGACTTCTTAGCCGGTTAATATGTGTTTATACGAGAAAAAAGCATTTGAATTCAAAGCACCCGGCTTTGGAACGAAATCTAAAAATTTGAAAATTTGGACTTCCTAGTCGGTTTGTACGTGTTTATACGTGAAAAAAAGCATTTGAATTCAAAGCACCCTGCTATAGAAACGAAATCTAACGATTTGAAAATTTGGACTTCTAGACCAGTTATATATGTGTTGAATACGAGAAAAAAGCATTTGAATGCAAAGCACACGGTCTATGGAAACGAAATCTAAAAAGTTGAAAATTTGGCACTCCGAGCCCGGTTTGTACCGTGTTTATACGTGAAAAAAAGCATTTGAAATGCAAAGCACCAGCTATTGGAACAAAACTAAAAATTTGAAAATTTCGACCTTCTTTGGCCGGTTTATGTGTGGTTATATACGTGTAAAAATGGTATGTTCATTAAATCCACTCGGCAATGGAAAGAATATAAACATTTGAAAATTTGGACTTCCTTAGCCGGTTTATGTGTGTATAACTTGTAAAAATGTATGTTCATTAAATCAACCCAACAATGGAAGCGAACATCGTAAAAGTTGAAAAGTTGGACGTCTTAGCCGGTTTATATGGTTTACGAGAAAAAAAGCATTTGAATTCAAAGCACACGGCTATGGAACGAAATCTAAAAATTTGAAAATTTGCACTTCCTAGCCCGGTTATATGTGTTTATACGAGAAAAAAAGCATTTGAATTCAAAGCACACGGCTATGGAACGAAATCTAAAAATTTGAAAATTTGCACTTCCTAGCCGGTTGTACGTGTTTATACGTGAAAAAAAGCATTTGAATTCAATGCACCCGGCTATGGAATGAAATCTAAAAATTTGAAAATTTCGACTTCTTTGCCGGTTTATGTGTGTATATACGTGTAAAAATGCATGTTCATTCAATCCACCCGGCAATGGAACGAAATCTAAAAATTTGAAAATTTCGACTTCTTTGCCGGTTTATGTGTGTATAAACGTGTAAAAATGTATGTTCATTAAATCCACCCGGAATGGAACGAAATCTAAAAATTTGAAAATTGGTACTTCTTAGTCGGTTTATATGTGTTTATACGAGAAAAAAAGAATTTGAATTCAAAGCACCCGGCTATGGAACGAAATCTAAAAATTTCAAAATTTCGACTTTGCCGGTTTATGTGTGTATAACGTGTCAAAATGTATGTTCATTAAATCCACCCGCAATGGAACGAATCTAAAAAGTTGAAAATTTGGACTTCTTAGCAGGTTTATATGTGTTTATACGAGAAAAAAAGCATTTGAATTCAAAGCACACGGCTATGGAACGAAATCTAAAAATTTGAAAATTTGCACTTCCTAGCCGGTTTGACGTGTTTATACGTGAAAAAAAAACATTTGAATTCAATGCACCCGGCTATGGAATGAAATTTAAAAATTTGAAAATTTCGACTTCTTTGCCGAATTATGTGTGTATATACGTGTAAAAATGCATGTTCATTCAATCCACCCGGCAATGGAACGAAATCTAAAAATTTGAAAATTTGGACTTCTTAGGGTTTATATGTGTTTATACGAGAAAAAAAGCATTTGAATTCAAGCACACGGCTATGGAACGAAATTTAAAAATTTGAAAATTTGCACTTCCTAGCCGGTTTGTACGTGTTTATACGTGAAAAAAAGCATTTGTATTCAAAGCACCCGGCTATGGAACGAAATCTAATAATTTGAAAATTTCGAATTCTTGCCGAATTATGTGTGTATATACGTGTAAAAATGCATGTTCATTCAATCCATCCGAAATGGAACGAAATCTAAAAATTTGAAAATTTGGAATTCTTAGCCAGTTTATATGTGTTATACGAGAAAAATGCATTTGAATTCAAAGCACCCAGCTATGGAACAAAACTAAAAATTTGAAAATTTCGACTTCTTTGCCGGTTTATGTGTGTATAAACGTGTAAAAATGTATGTTCATAAATCCACCCGGCAATGGAACGAAATCCAAAGATTTGAAAATTTGTCTTCTTAGCCGGTTTATATGTGTTTATACGAGAAAAAAAGCATTGAATTCAAAGCACCCGGCTATGGAACGAAATCTAAAAATGTGAAAATTTGGACTTCTTAGCCGGTTTATGTGTATATAAAAGGAAAAATGCATGTTCATTCAATCCACCCGGCAATGGACGAAATCTAAAAATTTGAAAATTTGGAGTTCTTAGCCGGTTTATATGTGTTTTACGAGAAAAAAAGCATTTGAATTCAAAGCACACGGCTATGGAACGAAATCTAAAAATTTGAAAATTTCGACTTCTTTGCCGGTTATGTGTGTATAAACGTGTAAAAATGTATGTTCATTAAATCCACCCGGCAATGGAACGAAATCTAAAAAGTTGAAAATTTGGACTTCTTAGCCGGTTTATATGTGTTTATACGAGAAAAAAAGCATTTGAATTCAAAGCACCCGGCTATGGAACGAAATCTAAAAATGTGAAAATTTGGACTCTTTGCCGGTTTATGTGTGTATAAACGTGTAAAAATGCATTTGAATTCAAAGCCGGCGTCTAAGAACGATATCTAAAATTTGAAAATTTGGACTTCTTAGCCGGTTAATATGTGTTTATACGAGAAAAAAAGCATTTGAATTCAAAGAACCCGGCTTTGGAACGAAATCTAAAAATTTGAAAATTGGACTTCCTAGTCGGTTTGTACGTGTTATACGTGAAAAAAAGCATTTGAATTCAAAGCACCCGGCTATAGAACGAAATCTAAAGATTTGAAAATTTGGACTTCTTAGCCAGTTTATATGTGTATCGAGAAAAAAAGCATTTGAATTCAAAGCACACGGCTATGGAACGAAATCTAAAAAGTTGAAAATTTGCACTTCCTAGCCGGTTTGTACGTGTTTATACGTGAAAAAAAGCATTTGAATTCAAAGCACCCAGCTATGGAACAAAACTAAAAATTTGAAAATTTCGACTTTTTGCCGGTTTATGTGTGTATCTACGTGTAAAAATGTATGTTCATTAATCCACTCGGCAATGGAACGAAATCTAAAAATTTGAAAATTTGGACTTCTTAGCCGGTTTATGTGTGTATAAACGTGTAAAAATGTATGTCATTAAATCACCCACAATGGAACGAAATCTAAAAAGTTGAAAATTTGGACTTCTTAGCCGGTTTATATGTGTTATACGAGAGAAAAAAGCATTTGAATTCAAAGCACACGGCTATGGAACGAAATCTAAAAATTTGAAAATTTGCACTTCTAGCCGGTTTATATGTGTTTATACGAGAAAAAAAGCATTTGAATTCAAAGCACACGGCTATGGAACGAAATCAAAAATTTGAAAATTTGCACTTCCTAGCCGGTTTGTACGTGTTTATACGTGAAAAAAAGCATTTGAATTCAATGCACCCGGCTATGGAATGAAATCTAAAAATTTGAAAATTTCGACTTCTTTGCCGGTTTATGTGTGTATATACGTGTAAAAATGCATGTTCATTCAATCCACCCGGCAATGGAACGAAATCTAAAAATTTGAAAATTTCGACTTCTTTGCCGGTTTATGTGTATAAACGTGTAAAAATGTATGTTCATTAAATCTACCCGGCAATGGAACGAAATCTAAAAAGTTGAAAATTTGGACTTCTCTGCCGGTTTATTGTGTTATACGAGAAAAAAAGCATTTGAATTCAAAGCACACGGCTATGGAACGAAACCTAAAAATTTGAAAATTTGCACTTCCTAGCCGGTCTGTACGTGTTTATACGTGAAAAAAAGCATTTGAATTCAAAGCACCCGGCTATGGAACGAAATCTAAAAATTTGAAAATTTCGACTTCTTTGCCGGTTTATGTGTATATACGTGTAAAAATGCATGTTCATTCAATCCACCCGGCAATGGAACGAAAACTAAAAATGTGAAAATTTGGACTTCAGCCGGTTGTACTGTTTATACGTGAAAAAAAGCATTTGAATTCAAAACACCCAGCTATGGAACAATAATAAAAATTTGAAAATTTCGACTTCTTTGCCGGTTTATGTGTGTATAAACGTGTAAAAATGTATGTTCATTAATCCACCCGGCAATGGAACGAAATCTAAAAATTTGAAAATTTGTACTTCTTAGTCGGTTTATATGTGTTTATACGAGAAAAAAAGAATTTGAATTCAAAGCACCGGCTATGGAACGAAATCTAAAAATTTCAAAATTTCGACTTCTTGCCGGTTTATGTGTGTATAAACGTGTAAAAATGTATGTTCATTAAATCCCCCGGCAATGGAACGAAATCTAAAAAGTTGAAAATTTGGACTTCTAGCCGGTTTATATGTTTATACGAGAAAAAAAGCATTTGAATTCAAAGCACCCAGCTATGGAACAAAAATAAAAATTTTAAAATTTCGACTTCTTTGCCGGTTTAGTGTGTATAAACGTGTAAAAATGTATGTTCATTAAATCTACCCGGCAATGGAACGAAATCTAAAAAGTTGAAAATTTGGACTTCTTAGCCGGTTTATATGGTTTATACGAGAAAAAAAGCATTTGAATTCAAAGCACACGGCTATGGAACGAAATCTAAAAATTTGAAAATTTGCACTTCCTAGCCGGTTTGTACGTGTTATACGTGAAAAAAAGCAGTTGAATTCAAAGCACCCGGCTATGGAACGAAATCTAAAAATTTGAAAATTTCGACTTCTTTGCCGGTTTATGTGTGTATATACGTGTATAAATGCATGTTCATTCAATCCACCCGGCATGGAACGAAATCTAAAAATTGAAAATTTGGACTTCTTAGCCAGTTTATACGTGTTTATACCAGAAAAAAAGCATTTGTATTCAATTCACCTGCCTATGGAACGAAATCTAAAAATTTGAAAATTTGCCTTCTTGCCGGTTTATGTGTGTATATACATGTAAAAATGCATGTCAATTCAATCCACGCTATAATCGAACGAAATTTAAAAATTTGAAAATAGACTTCTTTGCCGGTTTATGTGTGTATATACGTGTAAAAATGCATGTTAATTCAATCCACGCGGCAATGGAACGAAATCTAAAAATTTAAAAATTTCGACTTCATAGCCGGTTTAGACGTGTATATACATGAAAAAAAGCATTGAATTCAAAGAACCCGGGTATGGAACGCAATCTAAAAACTGGAAAATTTCGTCTTCATAGCCGGTTTATGCGTGTATATACGTGTAATATTGCATGTTAACTCAATCCACCCGGCAACGGAACGAAATCTAAAAATTTGAAAATTTGTCCTTCTTTGCCTGTTCATGTGTGAATATACATGTAAAAATGCATGTTAATTCAATCCACCCGGCAATGAAACGAAAGCGGATATGCACCTTCCGAAGCCCTGTAACCACCGAGATTATTAGCCGATGGGCGAACAATAAGGAACGAATTTATAATTACCTGGCAAGCAGCTTACGTCGTCGTCAACGGCACCATTGTTGTTGCGGGAACGGACGAGGTGTACACTTCGAGACGATGCGGCGGCCATGTTACTCAAGCCGCACTCGAGTAAGGCAGCGTACGCACCGCAAGTGGGCCGTCGCGACGCATGCGCGCACACGGGCAATGCGTCGACCACGCCGAGGAGAGCAGAGCTCTTCCGATCGCCGTAGCGTCACGACGTCCGATCCGGTGTGCGAACCACAGTGTGTGTAGCGAGTGCGCAAATTTATTTAGCGAAAGTTAAGCGAGAGCAGCATCGCAGCAAAGGTTGGTGGATACTTCTCGTGCCTCCTTTATTCCGTTTTGGCAATTCCCGTGCTTCCTTACTGTGTGTGTGCGAGTTATCGCGGTTTCCCCCTTCTCCCCCCCCCTTTTTCTTTGAGCAGCTTCGACCCGCGATCGCGTATCGCAGCCGCGCCGTCGGTCGACATTAAACTCGTCGCGGACGAGTAGCATTGATTCGAATAACTATTCGTGATTTTTAAATTATAGATTGCACCCGTGCAATCCGCAGTGAGCCGCATTTCGCCTTCGTAAATTCGCCCCCTCCCTGAGCCGATCTCAGCCGAGCTTGAGCTCGCGTAACGGACGCGACTGGCACCCGTGATAATTA